>JAAVUK010000102.1:0-66723 GCA_014899095.1 Fusarium buxicola | reverse complement strand
CATCACCATCACCATCACCATGTCGTCCGCCCTCCTCCGCACCACTCCCGCCCTCCGCGCTGGCCTCCGCGCCCGCTCCGCTCCTCTCGCCGCCATGGCCACCACCAGCTTTGTCCGCAACAAGGCTACTCTTCCCGACCTCCCTTGTACGTCCAAGTCCCCAATTCCTCGCCCTTGATGGCTCTCTTGTCCCCCGACATGGCACCAAGCTGATGATATCCCCAGACGACTACGGCGCCCTCGAGCCCCACATCTCGGGTCAGATCATGGAGCTCCACCACTCCAAGCACCATCAGACCTACGTCAACGGCTTCAACTCTGCCACCGAGGCCCTCGCCGAGGCCCAGTCCAAGGGCGACGCAAAGGCCGCCGCCGCCCAGGCCCCTCTCCTCAACTTCCATGGCGGTGGTCACGTCAACCACTCCCTATTCTGGGAGAACCTCGCCCCCAAGGGCAAAGGCGGCGGTGGTGAGCCTGAGGGCAAGCTTCTGACTGCCATCAACGAGGACTTTGGTTCCTTCGAGGCCCTCAAGAAGCAGACAAATGCCACTCTGGCCGGCATCCAGGGCTCCGGCTGGGCCTGGCTCGTCAAGGACAAGAACTCGGGCACCCTCTCCGTTGTCACCCGCCCCAACCAGGACCCTGTCACCGGTAACCTCGAGCCCCTCTTAGGTATCGACGCCTGGGAGCACGCCTACTACCTCCAGTACCAGAACCGCAAGGCCGAGTACTTCGGCGCCATCTGGGAAGTCATCAACTGGGGCACCGTTGCCAACCGCTTCGACAAGAACTAGATCGTATCAGTTGAAGTTAGAAGAGTCGGACAGAAATAGCCTGAAGAGCCAGAACGAGCAAGATGAGATGCACGCATCAAGGGCCATGCGTCAGGAGCCCTGCGTAAACATGTTTTTTTTGTCAAGATACCGAGTGTATAGTACGTCGAGATTCTGATCGAATCATCATGGAGTCAAATACAACTGTGTCCCAGTTTCTAGTCCCTCCTACACGATCATGAGTGGACCACAGCGGCCGTAATGCTGTGAGCTCAACAGATAAAACACCGAGGCGCCACTGGCCTCAACATATCGAACAGCTCGCCGTAACAGGCTCTCCTTAAAGGAAACTTCCCCTTATGGCTGTTGACATCTCGCTAGCCCCTGGTATGCCGCTAGCTCCGCCGGATACTCCTCCTCAAAGATTTCCGCCGCGTAGTTGTACCAGTCACTGTTCGCCTCAGCAGTTCTCGCCTCGAAGAAGCGAGCATACTCCCACCAGGCGGGATAGTGTCCCGCACAGTCCCAGCCCAGGACCCATGCAATCGCATCGTTGCAGACAACAATATTCTTCGGACATAGCGCACCATGCGTGAGCACAGTCTGGTAGTTGGTTCGGAATTGCGAAACAAGAGATTGAGCCACCTGCTGGGGCACCGTCTCATACAAGGTCGACATGAGAAGCGCCATGAACTGCTTTTGCGTGGGATTCGTACGGATGGCATAATACGTGTGGTCTGTATGCTTGTCCAGCAAAAGACTGTACCGACCAGACCGCACCGATCCCACGCTGCCTTTTGCTGCGTTGCCTGGGCTGCGCATTCTCCCTAGCAAGTTGCGGAGCTGCCTAGCAAACTGGTACTTGAGCTGTTTGCTCAAGCCGGGCCAAACGTCCTCGAGCAACTGCCCCCTCACGGTGCGCGAGATGGCACCGTCGCTGCCACAGATGTCTTGGTCGTGAAGAGACAGGGGCAATGCTCGAGTGTAACCGAGCGCCGACAGAGTTTCATGCTGGACCAAGGCAGCCTGCGAGACGCGGAAGTCGTAGATCTTGGGCTTGGCAGTAACGGCCCCTTTCTTCGGAGGAGGCTGCAAGCAAAGGCTCAAGGTTCGGGTCCGAAGAAGGGACATGAGATACCTGGTATCCTCATCTGGGCAAGGAGCTGAAGAATGTTAAAGGGGAATGCAACAAGGTCGAGATCTGATCAAGCTCACCTTGGCCGAGAGACAGCATCTCTGTATAATACCCTGCTCTCTGAGGCTTCCGTTTCCATTCTCTTTCGCTATTCGCTCCACCATTAGCATCGCTAAATGGGCGCTTCAGTGAAGTCACGGATATGGGCCTCATGGCCACCAAAACGTCAGTCTTGACACCCTTGGCCATGGGCATGGTGAATATTGTGTTCATCAGATTTTTGCCTGGCACAGGAGCATCTGTGGTAGCGCGTGGTCCTAGAGGTGCTCCTTGAGGTGCCTGGTTCTCCAATGAACCCCGTGAAGCACGCAAAGATGCGTCGCCCACGGGAGCACAGTTGGCCCCACTAACTGGCGGAGGTGGACTGTCCTCAATCTTGATGACTACCGGTGGCTTCGATGCTTCCTCTTGAGCAATTTCCGCGAGAGCCTGAACGCGCTGAGGGTTCATCATCTCCACGCAGGAGGTGGGCGGGATTCCCGCACCCGGGACAGGGAGAGACATGGGCCCAAGGTCGCTGCGTAGAGCTCGAGGAGAGACTACTCAAGGAAAAGAGACAAGGTGAAAGAAGTCTTAAATCTGGCTCTGACATGAGGATCCGCGCATAGGTATTCTGCGCAAACAAATGCCACAGCGGACAAACAAGGCAAACAAAGGCGCGCGTAGAGTTGAGCGAGAAGGATGAGGTTGAAAGCGATGGAAAAGAAGAGAAGGGGAAATACTATCTACAAGGAAGTAGACCTCCAGCCTGAGTGACTCTTCCTCGTTACTTCCCTTCTATTTCTGTTTCTGTTTCTGTTTCTGAAGTGACAGGAAGTTGAGCCTCGCACCTGCCCGGCGGCTGCCAAGCACTCACTGAAGTGGCTTGCCTCACACCTGAGGTAAGCACCTACTCAGATGGGCCTGCTTCGTTTACTTTATACGGATAGTACCCGACGGAATGGACGCCAAAGGATGCATGTCTTCCGCTTTCTCAATCAACATCAATCATTCCCTCAAGGCCGGTCTATATAGGTACCTATCCGTGAAGGTGAATATCCGCACATCACAGCTCAGAATCAGCAGGACGTTAATAAACAATATTGTGTGGTATTTTCTCATAAGCGTAACCGTATAATCTGATACTGTAGGTGAGTGGAATTCGTTCGCGACCATGCGGGCAGACATATCATACGCCATCATAGTCATGAACAGCTCGTCCCGGTTCTAACAAGCAAATCATTGCAACCGCAAACACACATCCATCTATCCTCTTGGTTTTCCGGCCCCCAGTGATTTTAGGTGAAATGAGTTGTAACAGAGAACAGCGACTCCGGGTCGGCTTACTCATCCACTTCCTCCTCGTCCTCCTCCTTCTTGCGCTGGGTGTAATGGCGAGGCAGGCGGTTCTCGCCCTCAGCGTAGGGAATACCGGCCCCTTCACGCGCCATATCGTTAACCCACTTCTCGTCGCCGCGGAGGCCGGGGTTGGCGCCCAGCTCGGCCCACTTGGCAGCAAGGTAGAACCAGCCGAGGGCATTGCCAACGGTACCAACCTCGTCGCTGACACCATTCCTGGCCTCGTGTGACATCTTGGCGTGCAGGTCTTTGTCGGTGAACAGGTCAATGAGATGGCCGGCAACGGTCTCATAGTCGCCAGGAGTGACGAGATAACCGTTGACCTTGTCCTTGACCTGGAGAGGAATACCACCCTCCTTGGAAACAATGACAGGAACACCAGCGTGCAGAGCCTCCGAGACCTTGATCTCAAAACCCTCGCGAGTTGAGAGCTGGAGGATGACGTGAGCATTGGCAATGATCATGTTGAGAAGTTGATCGTTGGCGTCCAGGCGCATGACGCTGACGTCGTCGAGGAGGTGGGGGTAGTGGTCCTCCAGTTGGGTCATGGTCTGGTCAAAGATGATGGCACCATCGGGATCATCAATGGAACCGTTACCGCAGCTGTTGAGGTTAGTAAAAAGGCCAGATAGTTTGGTCGAAGCAACTTACACAACGAGCTGAGGAACGTCGGTGACACCCGCCTGGTCGCAGCGGCGGCGGAATTCGGCGTACGAGTCGATAACGGTGGGGATACCCTTGGCAGGATCGAATCGAGCAACCTGGGCGATGTACTTGCCTGTAGAGTTGAGTCAGTCAAAGAACGGGACGAGGGACATGAAGTGAGATCTCTTACGGTCGGGCCAAGCAAGAGTGGTCCTAAGGCGAGGTTAGCTCATCGTGATCATCATCAGGGTGAAAAACTCGTACATTCGCTGATTCAGGCACTGCTGGTTGTAGATATGGACGTAGTAGCCAGTGTCCCACTTATTCATGGGCTTGTTGAGACCGTCGATCCAGTCGGTGGTAGCGGGGAGGTAGACGACCTTCTCCTTGGGGACGTTGTGAGGAACAAACTTGGGGATGGGGTGGCTGATGAACATGTCCGAGTCCTTGATGTTGCTCCAGAGATAGTTCCAGATGTCAGCCTGAGGAGATCCCTCCTTAGCAATGAGATCACTTCGCATCTGGATGTGAGACCGGTAAAGAACCGGGCGGTTGGGTGTGATCTTCTTGATCATAGGAATGAGGCCAGGCATCTGAGGGTCATCAATCTGTTCGGATCTTTATCAGTAACCGTGCTCAAGTGTTCTCTTCCATGCACAGCAATCTCCAAAGTCCACGCAGCATCCATTGGATCCAACGAAGATCAATGATATTGACATCTAGTTTCAGGGAGGTTGTGCTTGTACTTACAAAGACGACGTCGGCACCGCCTTCCTCCGGGGGACAGAGAGGACCACCCTCGGAGAGCCAGTATCGCCTGGCATTGTCCTCAATCCAGTCGGTAATGGAGGCCTTCTCCGCGTCCGAGATGCGCTGATCAGGGTGGCTGACACCCTGGAGGATGTTGTGCTGGTTCTTGGTGATTCGGAAAACACCAGGGCGCGGCTTAGGGACTGCAGACTCGTCAGGCTCCATTATTGACTGAGTCTTGATAAAGTCAATGTTACTTACCATACCAGGTCACGTCCACGCCTAGGAGACGGCTGAGACGGACGAGAGCGTGGCGCATAAGAGCGACACCACCGCCCTGAGGAGTGGCGCTGAAGAAGGCGACCTTCGTCTTCTTCTCCCGGAGCTTGGTGGCATAGGTCTGCATGGCATTCCAGGTGGAAGTAGAGCAAGTGTCCTTGTGGTTCTGGAGAGTTGTAAGGTGGACACGGAAGCCAGCGTCAGTCTGGACAATGCCTCGGTAGCCAACCTGCAGATGAGGAACGAGCGAGGGGCCAAAGTTGCTGAAGGTTCACCCAGGTTAGTGACCAACCTGCACGAGTCCATGGTGGGCAGTCTTACAGAATACACTTGCGGGCCATAGAATCGGCCTGCTCATCGACACGCTTGACATCCCAAAAGCTCTTCTCCTTGGCCTCGTGGTCGGGTCGGAGCACGACGGGGACAACGTCAAGCTCGAGCCAGAGGCGCGAGCAGAGAGAGGGGCTCATGTACTTTAGCGTGACGGGGAGACCAGCTCCGATGAACTTGACAAAGTTCTCATGCTCATAAGCCTCGACCTCGGAGATGATGTGATCAGCGATGAGATCCTGACCCTCGCGCATATCCTCGTCGAGCGAGATATGCTTGATGGAGAAGTCATTGAGGTAAACGGTGTCATGGATAGCGAGGGCAATAACGGCAGTGTGGTCGTCAGCGAAAACGGCGGAGATACCGAGGTAGAGAGTCTGTTATTGAGTCTGGTTAGTTGATCTGACGTTGAAGACAAAGTGATCGGCATTGGGGATCCATGTTGCAGGGGCCTCGGACGTTTCGGCGCCTTGGACTTGCAATGACACAAGATGTCATGAGGAACCAAAAAATGGCGACTGGAGCCAAAACGGAGTCAAGGTGAACAAGAAATAAAACACACCTGAAGGGTAGCATTGACGTGGCCCTCCTTCCCGACGAGAAGGCTCATCTGCCTCTTGCGGTGCGACGTGGCGCCCGTGGAAAACTTGCGTGTGGGCTTGGAAGTCATGATGGCGGCGGGTTGCAGTGTATTTGGCGGGGTAATGGGTATGAGGGGAGGGGTAGTGAACTGGCGATGGCTTCTAGAGGATGGGCTCTCTCGGGGATGGGAAGAGAGACGAAAGGACTCAATGAAAAGCCAATGGAGATGCTCAGGACGTCAAAAGGATGAACCAGACTGCGGCCGAGACGACAGATATACTCCGCGAGCCCCTCCCTGGTCAGGTCAGACAGGCAAAAGGCGGTGGTGAGTAGAGGTCGGATCGAAAGAGTTGTGGAGCTGGAGCAGTGTCTTAGACACAGGTACCCTTGCTGATATGGCGACAGGTACACCGAGGGATCGGAGGTTATGAGAGGCCAGGAAACGGGGACTGCCGATGAGAGAGAACGGGAGTGTGTTGGTAAAGGTCGAGCAGGGGTCCTTTCGGGAACAATCTGCAAAGATGGAAGGCCAGGCAATTGATCCAAGATGCAATCCCTGGCTCGCCCCGTCAGCGCGGGTCTCTGCAGCAGGGGAGAAGGGAATGGGAAGGGGAGGTTCGAAGCATACACCTGATGTAGAGTACAGTACTCCTGTAGGGCGACAGGAAGTACTCGAGGTATTGGATGAGACAAGGGTAACCGACAGGGGGGATGAGGAGCGGCTGGGCGTGGGGTCAACGACGAGTTGAGCCTGAGGTGACGAGGTGACGAGGTGAGCAGGCGATGATGCTCCAAGGTGAGGAGACGGGTGGCGTGCCGAAGACGGGCGAGACTTGAACGATGCTTGCGGTAGACGGTCACGTTGGCTGGTGTTTGGATTACAAGCCGTATTGCGAAGACGATGATTGCCTGAGCTGGGCACTCAGGTAAATTAATCTAGGGGATGGATGGATCGAGGGGAAAGGAGGGAAAGGGGATTGGGTCTCTGAGGAGAATATAGTAAAGGCAGGGGCGGGTGTAGTAAGTGCGCACTTGCAGATGCTGCAGTGGTGTGTCTGTGTGTCAGTTGAGACGATATCTGTGGATGTTTTGCTTCGCTAACTGAAGTCGACGATTTCTCCGTTGCTGGCTTTGGCACGGAATCAAATCATCAAAGCCGGAGGGTCCGGGGATGACGGAAAAGAGGCCAGCAAAACAAACAAGTTGGGCTGGGGGGCGGGATGCGAGGCGAGAGTGAGGTAATGGGGACGTGGTCTGATATGCGTTATGAGATCACCAGGGTTTGATGAATCGGATCGTGGGCCTGTGATTCTAATTCTGCCGGCAGCAATGGAAAATCTGATGAGCAAAGTTGTTGCAAACCCAGGTTTGCGAAACAAATTCAACAAGCGCCGCCAACGTGCTTGATGCAGGTACGGGGTCGCATCGGCGAACGTTGCATGTGCTTCTTTGAAAGTTTATGAAGGATGAGGAACTTGAAGCGGAGAGAGAAGAGGGCGGGATTCCTCGTGTCCTTCTGACCTACCTAAGGATGGAAGGAAGCATTGACGAAAGGGCACTTTGGGTTTTGCTCTTGTCTTTTGCGGGCCAGTAACAGTTGCAGCCACAGCATCATCGGATTTCTTCCTTCCCATTGCTGCTGTGCAATAACAGCTTAGGCTGTCGATAAAGGTAGCGGCTGAGCTAAGATGGTGCTTTCCCAAGCCAAGACCCCCGATCAAACTCATTTGGGGTCTCTGTTGCTTGTTTCTTTATTCTTCAGCCCTCATGGAACATTCTGCATTCCATGGTCCTGGATTCCATGGCTGGGCATACTGGCCTAGTCGTTGGATGCATCACTGCATCGCCAGGGCTAATCATCCTTTGTTTGGGATTTGCAGCTGATTTACATCCAACTTCTATTCCAGGCGGGGAGCTGTCACTTATGGCTACATACGCTAACGCTACCTACTGTACCGTCAAACGGGCTCTAGACCTACAGTAGGTAGCTCTAAGTATCTCAGGTACTTAGTGCCCGAACCCCGCGCTGCGCCGACCCGCCCGGGGACCGTTCCACGAGGTGGACGTGGAGTTCCAGAGACGGTTCCACAAAAAGTAAATAGCTGGAGCGATGGAAGAGGGGTCCCCGGAAGATACCCGCCAACCCCCCGCCGCCTTGCCGCCCATGGGCACCCACTGCTACCCTCACGATACATCACTCAACTCGCCGGGTTCCGGGGAAGACATTGGACGGGTTATATTTTACAACTCACCTGTTTTGCCGTGCCGGAACTCCTAGGCGGATATGCAAGGGACTCAATTCCTTGTTCAATGGCCATCTGTCTTCAGCCTGAATGATATTGTACGTCAATTACCGACTCTGTGGGGG
This sequence comes from Fusarium buxicola, assembly GCA_014899095.1. Classification (NCBI taxonomy): domain Eukaryota; kingdom Fungi; phylum Ascomycota; class Sordariomycetes; order Hypocreales; family Nectriaceae; genus Fusarium; species Fusarium buxicola. The sequence goes on along the minus strand of JAAVUK010000102.1, from coordinate 58,463 downwards.
TTCACAGGGCTTCGGCAAGGAATCCAACACCGCCGCTATCTGGCCTCCATTGTGATCGCACTGCAACAGGATCTTGAACAACGGACTTTTTCAATCAGTTCGAGAAAACGACTGTTTCGATCCAGGGGTCCTCAACTCACACCTCAGCCTCAGGATCCCCGTTTCGGCATGATATCAACGGGAAATGCGACCTCGAGCGCCCGCTTCACCGGGCAACAGCATTTAGGAGAAGCAGCCTCCCCGAGTACGTGCAACATTTCGTATGACGTCTGTACGAACAGTGGCTTGTCAACTTATTCACCGTCTCGGGTTTCTGGTCAGCTGGCCTCTCAATCGTATGATGACCTTCAAGGTCAATCCCAAGCTTCAAGGGCGGCTCATGGCCAATCCATCTCACCGAAGTGCCATCAGTCACCGCATGAACCTTCATGGCCTTCATCTCTTACTATCGAACCTTTGCGCCCCTTGACCGCTGACCGGCGGTGAACCGTGTTGGGTTGGTGATGCTGCGTCAATCATCCCACCACCCGCATCACGCATCGCGCATGTGCCTCTGCGGCGTGCTTATTGGATCTGCCGCGACTCTAAAGTTGTCGGACAAGACTGAGGCGCGGACGGAAGCGCTTCCGGATGCCGCGCGCGCCTCTGTCGATAAGGCCAGCTCGAGTTTAAGCACAGGACGTGGGAGCTTTGGAGAGGTGGAACCCACGATCCGCGTACCTGTACCGGTACCAACACAGGCCCATGCTCGATGTCCTTGCTCGGTGGATGCTTGCACAAAGCTCCTTGCCTCATGCTTCACTGCTCTCATGGGCAGTCATGCTGTCGCGATTGAGATCCTAGTTCAATTAACCAGGTGTCAATGGCATGAGCACACGTGGCCGTGCTCCTTGTCGACGGTCAACCCAGGCGCGACCTCCTTGGGCTTGCGACGCCCTCATGAGAAGCGCAACTCTACTCGATTTGTCCTACTCCAAAACATGCCGAGTTGAGTCGCATCGCTTTGTGTCACGTCGTACTACATTCAATCGCAGACAAACGACTCGCGCAGCGCCCTCGAACGACAGAAATATCGTGCTTCACATGTCGCGGATTGCAGAACTTCAGATTGAGAGCTTCAGGTTCGCATGATGCAATGAAGCCATCATATCGAGTTCCTTGCGCAAGCCACTCCACCGTCGCGGGGCAGTTTCTTCGGAGACGCTGTCAGCACTTATCAACCTGGAGATCAGCTATGCCATCTCCACCAACGTAGCGGGCCGCGTCGGGGTTGGTCTGACAGGCCACGCGGCTCACTGCGACATCAGCGGAAACACCTTGTTTGCTGATATGCTACATCTTGATCTTGAGCTCATGCGGGCGAGAGTTGATCTGCTAACACAAGTTGGTCTTCCTTCAGGTTGAACAACAGCAATGGTTACGAAGACCTCTCTTGGCCTTTTCGGCGCTTTGTCACTCGCTCTCAGCACCGTGAGCGGCGATAGCAACGGTGCAAAGCGTATCCAGCTGGATCACGGATGTGCCAGAGACAGGGCAAATATGATTTTCAATGCCATTCATTCCGCGGGCCGACAATGGGGTTCGTCCTTATATCATAACGGCTTTGGCTTTTTCCCGGCTATTGTGCCTCAAGGCACCCTGTTTTACCACGGTGCTCCACGGAATGTGACGCCGTCCGAGCCTGAATGGCTGGCCTTCGAGATTGAGCACGCGGAAAATTTTGCGGCTTCATCCAGATCTGAACCTGACAAAGGACGCCTCCGACCTTCCCCGAAAGATGGGAAGTCCGGGCAGAAACATTTAGTCGGAACCGACGAGTTTCGCGAAGAGTTACGGCGCCGCAGTGAGCATGACCCGAGCAATGACGACGGCGGCACAAGACACGACTCTGGCGATGGAGATGATGACAACCAACCCAAGAATCATCGCGGATACCTCCATACGTATCAAGCGAACCGTGACTTGAATCTGCTTCTGATCGACGGCATGAGTGCCGGAAAGACCTCCATGGGTACGCTGGACTCTCAAGACCTTGTCCTTCGCGAGAACGCTACCAGCCACAGTGGTAATGTGTGGTGGGACGAATTGCAACGAGCACTCGACCTATGCGATGTGGCCACTGAATGGGGCTATGATGGCTTCGTGCGTTTGGAGATAGGTTTCGAGGTCATTCAGTGCGATTTTAGCAACGGCTTGGACCTGGTCAGCATGATGCGGACGGAGCTACACGAAGACACCATGGCAAAATTCGGGTTGTCACCTTTCCAATGGGCGAGAGCCGCCGCAGAGCGATACAACGACATCGGAGGCGACCGACTACGGATCGATTACTCTTCGATGGTATCAGGACTATTCTTCCCCATTAACATCACCAGCACGGAAGCTGAGCGACCAGATCTCATGCGACTGGGAGCGGCAACTTTGGACCGGCTCATAGACATCAAGTCGTACCTGAAAGATGTAGCCACTCAGCCCCGGAGGTTCACCGTCAATTGGCAAGGGTTGGTCGACCTCATCGTGAGTCGGTTCAGCAAGACACTGGCCTTGATGACATACGAGTCGCTATCCTCCCTATACTTTATCAGCGAGGTCGAGGCCGCTACATTGACTTGGGTTGACGCTCCAGCTCTGCCTGGCGATATAAGTGTGGCGGAGGAGCACGGCATAAACCGAACCGCTGATGCCGTTGAACGGTGCAGAAAACACTTCCTCAGACCTGCTCTGATGGTCAAGGGACGATGGAGTCTCGAAGACGATCTGATCTACACCTCCGTCGATACAGTCATGGAGAGGATTTGTCGCGATCTCTTTTCGGTTCGAAGTTGCTTGCTGGAGGCGTCAGGGTCGAGCTCGGACGATTACAGGATTAACAAAGAGGACGAGGACAATGCAAAGTTGGACGAGGCAGTTAAGGCTGGTCGTGTCGTGGTCGAACAGCTGGTAGACACTCTGGCATGGACGACTTGGAAGCAGCCGCAGCCATGTCTGCCTAACCAAGTGTCCTTCGTCGCCATGTGGCCGTTTGGAGAGGAGGACGACCACTGGAACCCCGGGTGTCGCTCGGTCGATCAAATCAAGCACCCTTCCAACTCATATTGGAAGCTAAAATTTGGTCCGTCCAAGCCCAAGGCGAGCAACAAGACTTGAGCTCGATACAATACGAAGATGGAGAGCAAAAAAGGGTTTCGCGGGTTTGCGCCGTGTTGGCCCCATTTGCGGCTTGTGCAACGACGAAGCAACAGATTACGAATTGAATAATTCATTGACGTACGATAATGATCAGCACTCGTCTAGTCACTTTTCGGTTTGACAAGAAAGCAGACATGTTCCTAACTAAGTTTTGAAGCAACCGAATCAGAAGGGGGAAAGATGGTCAAGATGAGGCGTAACAAAATACGCGCAGGTTTCACAAAAAAATTGTGAACTTGGTCAGAACACGTCGACCACGCCAGGATTCGAACCTTTTCATATTGTTAGTATAAGACTTGAAGAATCGAACAGTTTATGAGTAACTAACCTGGAATCTCTAGAGAATTGGGGATTTCGAAGACCGAAATCTAGCGCCTTAACCATTAGGCCACGCGGCCGATGGGAAGTTTGAGAAAAAAGAACTCTATGATGCTCTGCGTTGTCGCTGTGGAGTTGGCTCGTCCGTCTAGTGTCAAGTTTCGTCACAGGTCGTGGATGGATATGGGGCTTATCCACCAAGAATGACTGATCATTCAGTCCTCTTGCAGTGCGGAACTATTCCTACCTTTAACGACTTCAAACCTGGTATATCTATGCAGTGTCGTGCCTAGTTGTAATCGCTTACTTGACTAAACTATCTACACCTCGGTACGACTCCAGGCAATACGGAGACAATTCTGAAGAGGGAGTCCCTACCCCGTACATGTCAGTAATCACTTTTCATGTCGACCCACCGAGTCCTCAGCTCGAGCATGCAGAATCGACATCTCCGGATCTTGCTTATGAATGCTGCGGAAACGATTCGCGCGCGCGAGCCGAACGGCGGTCATTCCGCGCAGACCCAAGCTCCCTTGAACCCATCAACAAGGAATCAAGCTGTCACCTGGCTCCTCTGGAGTTGCAGCGAAGACAGGGGTCAAAAGAAGCTCAGCAACTTGGAGTGAGATATTGGATCCTCCAGACTCTCCCCGTTATACCCGTTCCGATGAATCTTCGAGCCCCCGGGTTGATCCGAGGCTTCTTGCTGTTGGGTCAGCCCATTGTGTGTCAGAAATTTCTTTGCTGCCGGCCGTAGCGTCTAAAAAATATACTGAGACTCGCCGTTAACATTTCCGCTTCTCCGCAAAATGCACCTTTGGCATCTGTCTCGGCTGTTCATTCCCGGTTTGGCAAATAGACACAAGCTCTTAGGAAAGGGGTTGTCAATTGAGCTTCCTGTTGACTGACGCAAGCGTACAGGGAGGGTTACAGCAACGGTTTCTTTGCGTCCAGCTAATTAATGTAAGCCTTTTTGTCAGCTTACACGCAAGAAGGCGGGGTGCCATGCCATGGATGGAGGGGACGGAACCGCAACCTGGTCCCTTGGTTCCCAAGAGCTTGGATGAAAAATAGTAAAAGCTCAATTGACCTCTTTGCATTGACAGGAACAGCCCCGAAAGGTGGGAAACGGCCCCGAAAAAAGCTCCGATCCAAACCCACACAGCGTGCGGGAGGCACGGCTGTTCCTCCGCGGAGATGCGCCGTCCAAAGCCATCAGGCCACTATCAAGATCGGGCGGTGACCCAGGAACCCAGGAGAGCTCCGGCGTCGTCTTCGGGGCCGTGAGCTATTGTTTTTCGCATGGCATGATGCGCTACCCAGAGGGACTCAAAGTCGGGAGTCATGGGAACGATGGTAATGCTCTTTCTCCGCGCCTTGAGTGCTTCTCCGGGGTGAGATATAAAGAGGCTATGAGCTAGCCACTTTGACGTCGTTGTTCCCAGCATCTCCCAGTCAGAGTCCATCAACAAGAAGCAATTCGTCTTTAACAAACTTCCAGCTCCCTCTTCTACCTGCTCCATCACACACACAATCAACCAAGCCACTCGCCATGGTTCTCTCACAGGCACAGATCGCCATTGTCAAGTCGACTGCTCCCATTCTCAAGGAGCATGGCAAGACCATCACCACCACATTCTACCGCAACATGCTTGCCGCCCATCCTGAGCTGAAGAACTACTTCTCCCTTCGCAACCAGCAGACCGGCGCCCAACAAGCAGCCCTCGCCAACTCTGTCCTCGCCTACGCCACCCACATTGACGACCTCGGAAAGCTCTCTCACGCCGTCGAGCGCATCGCCCAAAAGCACGTCTCGCTCTTTATCAAGCCCGATCATTACCCCATTGTCGGCAAGCACCTCATTGGCGCCATCGGCGAGGTTCTCGGCTCGGCCCTGACCACCGAGATCAAGGACGCTTGGGTTGCTGCCTACGGCCAGCTCGCCGACATCTTCATCCAGCGCGAGGACCAGCTTTACCATGACGCCGGCGAGTGGAACTCGTGGCGCAAGTTCAAGGTCGTCAAAAAGGAGGCTGAGAACGACTCCGTCACCAGCTTCTACCTTGAGCCCCTCGACGGCAAGAAGCTGCCCAAGTTCCTCCCCGGCCAGTATGTCAGCTTGCAGATTCCCATTCCTGAGCTCGATGGCCTCTTCCAGAGCCGACAGTTCAGTCTGAGCGAGTACCCCGGCACCAACCACTACCGTGTCAGCGTCAAGCTCGACGGTCCTTCCGAGGAGCCCGCGCTCCAGGACATCGCTGAAGGCAAGATTGCCGGCGTCGTCTCCCAAAGACTGCACAAGAGGTTCAACGTCGGCGACGAGGTTGAGCTGAGCCCTCCCTGCGGCGAGTTCTGCCTGGACCCTGCCGACACCTCAGCTGCCAAGAAGCCTCTCGTTCTCCTCTCCGCCGGCGTTGGTGCCACGCCCCTCGTCTCCATCTATGACGCCGTGATCGCCTCTGAGACGGCATCGCGACCCATCGCCTGGATCCACGGTGCTCGCTACTCTGGCTCGACCTGCTTCGTGCCACATATCCGCGAGTCGGCCAAGCAGCACGGCAACGTCACCACCAAGATCTTCCTCGAGGACGTCAAGGAGGGTGACGAGTACGACTTCCAGGGCGAGATCGACCTGGCGCGCCTGCAGAAGGAGGAGCTGCTGCACCTCGACAGCGCGGATGCCGAGTACTACATCTGCGGCCCCGAGGACTGGATGGTCAACGTGCGGGCCTTCCTCGAAGAGAACGGTGTTCCCCGGGAACGCCAGCACCTCGAGCTGTTCAAGACTGGTGATATCTAAAGACACTGGACTTCAGAACCGATAAACGGCGGAGGATCAAAAGAATTGTACATGTTGGAATTTGGGACGATGATGACGGGTTTTCCTTGTATTTGGTCGATTACGAACTGTTCTGTTCTGCATTTTCGAGGGCGTTGGAAATCTGCTGTTAGAATCCCAGCTTTGCAGCGGTGGGTTTTTTTTTGTACAAGTTGAGAGAAGAGCGCATATCTCAGATACCACCCATCCGAAACAGAAAGAGTTATAAAATACGTAATCTCCGCATCTCAGCTCGTGACAATGTCTCTTGATAAAATACCCAGAAAAGGATGGGTCAGGAGATCCAGTGGAGATGGTGTGCTGCAGTCCAGAGAACGCGGCAACTGAATGGAGTAATTAAACTCTCATTAGGCCTTTGTAAGACGTTTGACGGAGCCACGAGCAAAATAACTAGCAATAAAAAGAGGTTTCAAGCAGGCTCAAGATACGACTAAACGCCACGATCGATGTCTCGCCGCCAACTCGCTTGTTCCTGGATGACATCTTCTGGTCCAAGTCTGTATGCAACCACTTTAATGAGAAACCGAGCTGTCGTCTTATGGGGAAAAGCAATGCCAGTTTGTGGGGATTGAGGGTTCCTGTGAGGAGCTCCTTACGAGGCGGGGAATAGATCGGATGTAACCGATTGATAAGGTAGGGGTGTGGCGTTGTTTTGCTGTGGAGAAGACGTTCCTTTGATAGGGCTGGTTGAGTAGAGAGGCGAATCTGCGAGGAGATTGCTTGTGTAAATACTCTGGCTATCTATAGGTTGGTGTAAGATGTAGCATTGCTTCTGATCTGCTATGTGTACGTGAGTAGGTAAGGATATGAGTCTGAGATGAATTGAATACGGCTCAGCTTCCCTTGTTCGGCTACTCTCGCCAAATGAGCATATCCATCTTGATCTTGACGAAATCACAGCCCTACTCTATGCCTCCCAGAATACACCTGCAGGTCGCCAAAGACCTTCCAATGGCGTGGCCTCTGATAACCCAAACCAATAATCCTCCTTCAGCTTAACCCCACACGTACAAGACGCCTCTCATACAAAACTGCGGTGAAGAACCAGGCCCTCGGCACCCTGACTTTCACAGTATCCTTCGCCCTCGCAGGTTTGGGGTTGTGCACTGGGGCAGGGACAGGGCTAGCTGAGAGAATCATGAGATGGTTTCACAGCACCTCTTCTCGAGTCCTGTTGCGTCGTACAAGGCGTGCGATTGTATCACGTCAGGAAAATGACGAGGCGCCACCGCTTGTTGGAACTGTGATGGACCATTGAGATGTGATGGAGGAGGATAAATTTCCCCCACTTGGAAACAGAGACTATAGAGTAGAAGCCTTCCTGAAACAACAGAGTCTCAGATGATCGATTCTCGACTACCTCGAGATTGTAGAGTTCAACGGCTTGACTCTCTGAGCTGACTCTCTGAGCTGCAACCTGGTGGCCGTTGAGCCTCGATTCTTCCAACGGACACTTGACCCTCGATGCCGATCCATTGGATCGGATCCCATACCCCTAGCATCACCAGTCCAGGTCTCACCGCGAGGGTACCGACAGCATCGGAACCGCCTCATTAGCAAGATACAGGAAGCGTGCAGCACGACGCGCCGGTTAGGCGAGGCCATGCATGAGGCTTCTCCCTTCAGAGAAAAGAGGAAAGGGGAGCAGCTCATCGCGGGTCTTGTCCCACCAAGATGAGAAAGATGGGCTCTGGAACCGCAGCATCGCCGCCGATCCCGCCTGGATATAGTTTTCTTGCCCTCGCCTCGCCTACCGTGGTGCTGTCTCGGTGATTCAAGAATAGCATCGTCCAGCCCAGCCCAGCCACGGACGCGGACCTCGTTCGGCGTTCTGCCTTCTTAAACCCTTCGCCCATGTCTTCCCCACCTCCAACTCCCCCGAACCGACGGCCATGACCATGGCCGAGACGGTGATCCGCAAGGCCTGCGATCGCTGTCACGCGCAGAAGCTCAGCTGCAAGCGATACAACGACGAGCCGTGCGAGCGCTGCGTCCGACTCAAGACCGAGTGCAGGTCGAGTCCGTCCCTGAGATATAGAAAGCAGCAGCAGCAGCAGCACGAGGAGATTCAGAGCCAGCAGAACTCACAACTCCTGGACAACAACCACAGCCACAACCACAACCACAACCATCATCAGCAACAACAACAACTCCCTACCGCCAACTCAGCCCCGAGCGGACGCCGCTCTCCGAAACGGCGGCGGACCGACAGCCAAGGCGATCCGAGTCTTGTCCCACCCGACGCGGGTACGTGCCCCCCTATGGCCTCCCCCCGGCCATGGATGTCTCTCGAGTGTTGACCACCGACTCACATCTGTTGCCGAAGCAGTGCCAATAGTACCCCATACAGCCGGCCTGACGTCTAAGAGTCATCTCCCCGTCACACCCGATCCCGTGCTGGACGCCAGGGACTTCAACTTCACCTTTGACCAGCTGGCCTTCTTCGCGCCTCCCCAGCATTTATCTCATCCCGAGCTCCCTGGCGGCGTCGACCCTCATCCTCACGCTGTCTTCCCCGACTCCTGGGACCCGAGGCTCTACTCGTCTGCCGTCGAGACTGCTTATCCTCCGCTGGCAGTTGCACCGGGGCAAGGTGACGCCCACGTTGTGCCTCCCGAGAGACCCCTGAGCAGCGCAAGCTGTGTACCTGAGCACAGCAGCTCTGACAAGCGCTCGCGCCCGAGGACGAAACAACGGCCGAGGCAGATTACCCTCCGGCACGACTTTGACTTATCTCCGCTGCATCCCGAGGCGCCCTCGACTCACTGGATGGCGCAGTTGTCCGACATCAACGCCCGGCTCCTCGACCTCGCGTCGGCCTTGCCCTCGCCCCAGGATGGTCCGCTGCTAGGCCGGCCCGTCGATGAGAGGTTCAGCAGCCAAGGGTTTCCGATCGAGGACATGTTCAAGTTGACGCGGCGGGTCGCCGACATCCTCGAGAAGCCCCCTCCCGACACGGACGCCGCCAAGACTCACCACTCGGCCATCGATGGGAGTGACCCGGGCAACGCCATGTTCGTCCTGTCTACGTACGTCAGGCTCCTGGATATGTATCAGAAAGTCTTCAGCCTAGTCCACGCAGAACTGTTGCAGGCGGACTCGAGCGCCATATTCAGCTTCTGGAAACTACCCGATGTCACTGTCGGTTCCTTCGCTGTCGAGTCGTCCCCCTTCCTCCAGATGTCTTTGACGATCCAGCTGGCGGAAGAGTTCCTCTCTCGTCTAAGGGGTTCCACAGCACGGTGGGCAGTCGCTGGGAATACGACGTCGATGTTTGCGGGTGTCGTGGACGTGTCTTTCCAAGCGTTTCGAGATCGAGAGGAGGCTTTGGCGAAGCATCTAGTTGAGCTTCGGAGCGAAATCGAACCATTGCTAGATTCTTAGGGAGTGTTGTAGGCGTCGGGGGTGGTTCGGTTCGGTCGTGAGGCTGGAGAAGAAGCCATCGTGGTCTGGCATGTTACTGACAGAGGTGTTCCTTTCTCTGACTCTGCGGCTCGCAGAACCCGATGAGTAGTTTGATTCAATACTTACCTATGAATGACAATGCCAGCTTACTTCCTGGGTAACCAGCCGTGTTGCGATGAGTTCAAGCGATCAATCCAGCCTGGACGCCCAGAACTCAGGGGCAAGAGTACAACGATCCAACTGTTAACACAGCTCCTCTACGCACTCCCTTTCATTTACGAGAATTTTTTCTACATTGTGGCAAAAAAGCTCTCGGCCTGAATACTTGGGGCAAGATTACTGAGGCTCCATTCATGCCCAACTCGACCCGACACTCTGGGAAACCATGCAAACGCAGTCGATCATGATTCCAAGAGAGGAATATGATCTTCGAGGACGTTCAACACTACGTTTAGACGCGATACTTCTTCTTCTGTGCTCAACAGAACTGGAGTAGAGCGACGAGACAACTCTATGCCATGGACATGGCTGCCGCAAGGCTCTCGGCCTCTTTCCTGGTATCTCGGACTACCGCAATGCGAGTTGTCAGCGATAGGCAGCTCACACAACCATCGACACCAGCCCTGCTCTGCCCGCACAAGCTTCTTGGCTCCCCTCCCATCGATAGCACCGGCGCCACAACCAAGCTACGTACTAACATCAGGGCCGCTAGGGGAGCCGAGCTCCAGCATCCGGTTGAAAGCCAAACGGGTTCTCAATATCGTTTAGATGAACCTCAGCGCCCCGATAAACGCCTAGCCTAGGTCCGCTCGGAGTCAGCCGTTGGTGCTACTACTCTGACACCGGCCAAGATAACTCTAATGGGCATTAATGTCCCGTCAGGTCATACGCCGCCCTCATCCTTATTGAAGCGGGTGCGGATCGTTTGGAGTTTGAGTTTCAACTGTGTCTTATGTTGCAGTCTTGCAGACTCGCGAGCGGGCGTCTACGTATGTGCCAGTTGGCGCGGTACTGGAGATAGACTCAGAGGGTGTTGGAGTTGGATGCTGCTCGGTATGACGATGGCCGACGACAGCCATGCTCATGTTCTTGACGAGCACAACGGCTCACTCATGGGTGAATTGATGACCCAGAGTTACACTCCAAGCCGTGTCGAAGGCCAAACTCAATCTCATGATGGGAACGCTTTGACGTCCAGGTTCACGGTTGATACCGACTGGTTGAAGCAGTTTCGCTTGAGAACTGCCGACGAAGGTGTCCAAGGAGCGAGGACTATCCGCATGCGCGTCTGCAGAACTCCCGCCTGTTATTTCCCTCCCTATCTTGTGAATGGCGGTAACAGACGCACACTCCTCTCTAGGCCCTTGAGCAACTCTTATGACTCCCCCAGAACCCTGCGAAAAGGGCCATGCTATCCGGGGCTACTCACTGTCGATCTCGTCCAGGGATCGGTTAGTTGTTCTCATAGGCTGTCGGAGGGGGTTCCGCCCAACATTTCTCAGGGGTGATTGATCTCAACGTTTGCCTGGCCTTGGATCTGACCATGGATCTTCTTTTTCTCTCGGGCCCCGGAACTTGCGGAAATGCATGGATCGTCGGATCCTGAGGGCTCCTCGGATACGGGCATTTCCCTTGGAGCGAATACGGAGGGATTCCATCACCAATGGTAAACCCAGTGCAAGTTCCCTCAATCATGCGTCCAACTTGAACCCCTCCCCAAGGAAGGCCGTTATGAATTTGAGAAGTGACAGCGGTGGTGTGATCCCATCCTCAGTTGGCACTCTAGTAAACTTTAATCCAGCCTCGGCAGGCCAACCACCCCCGTGATCTTCATCACGGGCAGGCCGTGCTACGGCAAGCTACACCAATTCAATACGACGCCGGGGGCCTATAAACCGTGCCTATAAGCCAGGCCTATAAAGCAAGCGTGTTGGTGATAGTATCCAAGGGTTCGACATGCCCAGGGAGGCGCAGTGCAGTTCGAGGCCCATGAAACACGCGCGGCGAGGCGAGACGAGACGAGACTGACGATAAAGGAAAGGATCAAGCTTTCACCGACGGCATGGGCATCATGTTGTTTGGCTCAGAGCTTCAGCTGGTGGAGCTCAAGTTCCACTGATCACCTTTACGTCGGGGCATTTTTGGCGTAATCTTGATGCCCAACCCAGAATCCCAAGCAGTTCTTTCGATCTCCGATGGCTGGAGATCAGGCGTAAACTCGTTCCCCAACATGGGCTTTGACCCGGGCGATCAAACCATCGTCTACATTCCCATGTCCATCGAGACCCTTCTTTCCTTGTTCAAGGAAGAGAAAAGGCTGCGATTGCATGCAATTGCATGCACACCCCTGTCAGTCCCCGAGACACGTTTTCCTAATCAATATGTAGTTAATGGCCCGAGTCCGGTCCACAGCTGCTGACATTCCCCCTCCATCACGGGACATGCCGCGTACCTGGTTAATACTTAATAGCAGGCTGATGGGCTGAGTTACTGGCATAGGCGCGATGCATAGCTTAGCTTACAGGTTCCTTGCCTAGGGGCCAGTCTGGGGGTCAGCCTGCGTCATCTCGCCAATTCCAGCTGGCCGGTTCCGCCGTGATGGCTGTGAGACAAGGACCTCGCCATGACCAGGGGGTTCGCTACCAAGTTACGGTTCCCCGATCAGTACAGAGTATCCGTACAGTAGAAGCGATATGCCATAGTGTAATGCTCTGTACGGACTTTCTGTTGGCCGAAATGTTGTCTCTTGCCCCTGGATCTACGCAGTCGTCATCAAGGCCCAAGGTGATGATCCGGGGGCGTGCAGACATCAACATCCAGGTTGATCATCTCAATCAGTTGACGGAAACAACAACTCGGTTGCCTGTGTTGAAACCTCCGTCTTTATCGCTCCGATATACGGAGTCGGAGCCAGAGGCCGACGTTGCAAGCGAAATGACTCTTCTCTCCTCTCACGCGTAACGTTATTCTTGGGTGACGGTGACATTGGCAAAGCCGTTGCTAACCTACACCTTCACACCGTCCCGCATGTAAGTTGAAGGCTTCAGCTCTCATATCATGAATACCATCCCTTTTGCACGTCGTCGTGCATCAGAGGGCGGGGGTTTGGCCAGTCTCGAGCACCTGGCGGCAATTGAACCATCCAAACAGAGGCATAATATGCGCTGTGGTTGTTGGTTTCCCCAACACCAGAACCGCTCCCCTCTCACCCAAGCACTAACACATCTCGACCCTGTTCAATTGCTTGCCGCGCCCTCAAAGATCAGGCAATGGCTTTGCAATATCCATCGTTCACCCTCTCCTTCAAGCCGTTAGATCTCAGTGCGCAGCCTGGTCCAGATGCCGTAAATCTCACTACTGCTGGAAATATTGCTGCGAACAGACGGTCGCATGAGAGTGACGTCGAAGTGGTCATTGTTGAGGAAGGTCCAGACCCTTTCCTCGCACTGAACTCATGACCAACAACTTCAGCTCTCACGTGAAGTTTCTCCCACTGGTAGGGCCGCAGTGGTTGACGCTGGCATGCTCATTAGCCGGTACATGACTGAGCATGACTGATAGCAGATGCAGCCAAAAATGCCGGTTTCAAGCGGGGGGCAAGACGGCTACTGTAGTCATCACCAACCTGGTTGACGGGCGCCGCGAAACGTGGGCGGTCTTGCTAATTTCTTGCCGAGTCTGGGGTTGGCAGACAGCAGACAGACATCCCTATGGGATGGGTTGGCCGAGCGGGAGACTGAACGTGTGTGAGGTGCCTTGCGCCACTGCCACTGTCGCCCGCGCTTCGAGCGGCACATTGTTTTCTTCTTGACTTTGTACCTAAGAAAACTCCGAAGCCTGAGATATGGCAGTGGCATGGCCGACGGCCTCCAGGATCGAGGCCCTGCGAGAATTTGCATCGTGCTCCATCTGCAAGCTGCATGCCTTGTTGATACCATACAGTAGGCTGGCTGTCAAAGAGCGGTCTGCATCAACTAGTTTAGTGTCTTTCGTTAAAAAGTTCCACCCAAACGTCGTCCTCAGAAACATATTTTTGAAGCAATATTTCTCAGTATTTCGCGTTGTTGTTGCTGCTGCTGCTGCTGCTGCTGTTGTTGCATGCATGTTGCAGCACGGAATAATGTGGCTGGCAATCTGCTAGTGTCCATCATCGTTTGGTGTTGATGCAACGCTGGGCAAAGGGGAGCCGGACTAATTTCCCGCACTTCCCGACTCAGTTAAAGTTACAGAGTAGCAACCTCTGGTTTACCGATCATCGTTGTTTTCTCATTTGTTTTCTCTTCACCCCAACCCAAAGTTTGGGAAACTAATTCATGGCTGGCCTAGGGCCGATGCGCCCACGGTTTTCATCCTGTTACCCGGTTGTGGCGTAATTCGGAGTGAGACTAAGGCAAACCTTGATCTGCTTGCCGGGTGGTGAAGGAGGATTGGAATGCTGCTCCTCGTTACCCGGTACATAATGATAAAAAGCAACGACTCAAATGAAATGCCACGATCCTGGTTATTCGACGTGGAGCCGGTGGGTTTGACACACCCGTCCCCTCGGGTGCTGTCTCCACGCTGAAGGATTCGGTACGGCGTGGTTCCACAGACAGCAACTTGATCAACCAAATGGTGTCTGAGGAGGAGATGAAGACGGCCTCGATAAAGGGATTCGCCCCGAGGCAACGCCGTTTTGGCCTGAATACGCGGCTTTGGAGGCAGAACCCCAGCCATGGTGGCCACAGAAGCCTGTCTTTCCGCCCCACACAAGGGCGCAGTGAGTCTGATCTCCAAGATCGCCTTCTGCATGTCGATACCAATCAACGGTGTCAGCAAAGCATGTTTTCTTGACGTTCGTCCACGTTACGGACATGGCCGTAACTCGTTAGGCATATTTCACGAAGCTCTTTTAAGCATATACATACCTGGACCATCTGACAACTGATCCCGAACATGCTCACCCTTGCCAAAGCGTTGACGACCACGTTTGCGAAGGGTCTTGACGAGCGGGAGTGAACGAAACCGGCCAGGGATATCATACCAGAAGCAGAACATCCCGAGGCCCGAGCCCGCATCCTGGGAACGCCAGAGACGCGGCCCTGGGACGGCTATGATTGGCCATACCTCCGCCAAGAGCGGGCTTAATGGGCTTGGCTTGGGAAGCGAAGCCTAGCGAAGTTGACGGCTGTAACATCCTGAACGATACCAAAACACCATCCTCGACACTAATAAGCCGGGTTCTTCGGGCTAAAGCTGGCTGGGCGTGGAGGCGTACGGAGTAACAACCAGGGAGCTCAGGGCTAGGGAGTTCGAGATGATCCAAAGTGGCAAATACCAACAAGGTCATATTGAGCCTGTTTGATGAGGGAGGAGCCCTCGGAGTCGACGATATTCTCGGTGAACAAGATACAGAAATTTCATGTCGAATGAGATACCGCATAGGTAGCATTTTGGCACCGGGGGAGGCTGCTAGGGCCCGGAGAACCGAAGCGGCGCGCCGGAGCGTAGAAAGGACAATTGCTTCCAATCTCGTTCTAGAGGCGGCCCTCCAATCAGTCTGCAAGAGCTAAAAGGCTTGTCGATACTGTACTTAGTAGGACTGAGAGACAAGCCCCCGTCGTGTCAATTTGGCCCAAAGTCACTGGGAAACCGGGAATTGCAGGGCTGATTGGGTGCGGTGTGGTAGCGATGAAGGAACGGCGTCCGTTCAGTGTGGGGATGGCGTGAAGTGGAAATTATTCCAGAAGACGCCCGGAGGCCATGGTCTCGCTAGCGGCACTCGATCATGACGCTGCGGGCGCCTAAAAGATGTTTCTCTCTAAGTTTTCAGAGGCCCTGGCATCTTTAGTGGAGAGAAAAACCGACGCGAAATCGGCTGAATGAATATCGCAGCGTCGAGGGACCTCGGAATGTGGGTGTCACCCAGGAGGATGTTATGTCGGGGAGTCGGTCGGCCTTGATTGGTGGATTCGTACGACTGACAGCAGGGCCCGCAGAAATACCCGGCTCAAACTCGTCCAGCCATGTCGAAACTTCTTCACCGGTTCCTGCATTGGGAAAGTAACGTGGCTGTAACGGCATAATGGCATCTGCGAGTCGGCGTCCGGCGCCGAATCAGTGAGAGATGCCCATGCGGAGGAGGAGTGTGATCCGGGTTCCGAAGTGCTGGCGTGCGTTTGGAGTGTAGCATGTGCTTCGCTGTGCATTTCCGCGTTTCCTCTTGGAGGCGATCAATCTCAGATGCTGGACTAGTTGCTGACAACGTTCATGACATGACATGTACAGGGCTAGTCGTGTTTGAAAAGAGTAGACGGATATGGGCGCTGACCATACCCTTGACTCCCTCGTCAGACGCGAATAGAGTTAACGGATAGGGCATCTCGGCAGAGTGACGAGACATGTACCGGTAGGAGAGCTGCCGGCATTCCATCCACGTGTGCAGTGGAGCTGGCATGTACTTACTGTATGGGGTGATTCGTGATTTTGAAACTATGACGGTTCTGGTTCATATGACCGAGGCTCCTGCGTCAAGTTTACAGGCCTGTTTTCGAACCAAGTGATTCTCCAACTCGTGAGACCCGGCAGTGATCTTTTTCAGCGGTACTTGATTTGCTGGCCACGGCATACGGGTATGGCGTCACCGACGCAGCGTCCATGTCCATGGATGTGAATCCAACTTGACATCTGGAACGGTGAAAGATGCTCGGCTGATCCTGGCAGACGGTGGGTTGCTTGTCCCAGGAGCAACCTGGAGGTGCTCACAGGTGATTGGTGAAGGAGAGAACGATTGCCCCAACGGAGGCTACGCGTTTAATATCGAGCTGCGGATGCGAGCAATTACTGTGTTGATATGCATTGTCTTGGGTTGTCGTTGGGCCCATTGCCGCTCCCGACTTTTGGTCAGCAGAGCGATGCGGCAACGCCGGTATGAATGGCGAGAGAAATAGAACCCATGCACGTCGCGGGGCTGACAAAGAGAGATGGATTCCCTCATTGACTGGGTAAAGCAATCGCCGATGGAAGCGTGCAAGTCCCTCACTCGATCCCATTGAATATCGCCCAAGAAGACACAAGCCGGCCGAGGTCGACTGCCAGAACAGAGCCCATGGCGATCTCAAATGAGGAGCTGCATATTGAAGTCTCGACTACTCAGAATGGTGGTGTAGCGCCCATTCTAGGAAGCACGGCAGCCGATCCCAAGGGCCTCGGTGAAGGCTCCCACGTGCCCGGCGGCCCGTCTGTCAGCTGATTCCATTTACTCCCAATCAACAGAGGGTGATATAGATGGGATGTGACGGTGGCTCTCCGAGGTGCTTCTTGGTGGTGGGGACGGGAAAAGTCGAGGTGTCGGGGGATTGAATGGCCCTTAAGGGTTCTCATCCATCGAATCTCACCGGCATTGGATGTTGTGAAGATGCTCAGGACTCGAGGGCGCGGACTGGCGGGCAGCAGCGTACTGTAGCGCACCGCAGCGCACCGCAGCAGCACCTCATGTGGAGCAAGATGACTCCGTTGGCGGCTCCGCCCGGAGGCAGAAATATTGTTGCGCAGCGCATTGCGGTGAATAATAAGGCTGCTGTACGTATGTGCTGTAACCTGATACACGGGTTACACTCTGATGAGTGGATTTGACTGCCGGCGGTATTGGTAATTGGGGTCTGTTGCTGCGGTTGTGGTGGAGTGAAGGGTCCAAGTTTAGACGCTGTTTTGTGCCTCGCGGTGCGTCACGGCCCGTCCATGAGACGCCGTCGCTGGAGCGGGTAGCGCAGCACACGATCCTTTGGTCTCTTTATTGCCGGCGGTGGCTTGTTGGTTTTTGACTTTCCGAATCAACCCATCTGTCTGTATGAAGCTGCTCTTGGTTCATCTATCACAACATCCAGAACCCAGAGCATCGGTCTGTCGGTCGGTCAGATCTTCGGTCAACCGCCGGCGAGTCAAGGAAATGGGCTTCAGGGTCTTAGTATCTGAACCGTGATTTCAGGGCCCGGCAGCAGACTCGAATTCATCCTCAATTCGCCGACGCCGAAGTTGCGAGGCTCGTAGGCTGGTCTGTGTCCCCCCCTTCGAAAACCGTAACTTAGTGCTTTGGAACTTTTTCGTCTTGCTCCCAGTACTCCGTAGATTGCCGCTAGAAGGGCTCTTTTACCCCAGTAAGTTGCATATTCATGTAACTGATATATGTATATCTCTGTAGCAAGGTCACGCCCTCCACCAAAATCTGCATTCCACTCCCTCCGCTCTTCAGCTCTCAACCCCAGACCCCTGTTTCTCTCTATCTTTCTGGCCTGCAAAGTAGGAAAAGGTCCCACGTCAAACCTCCTCTCGTACGCCCCCCCTGTCTTCTCCATTGACGCCTCCGGCAGGGGGCCCTCCCTCGATGGACCTCTCGCACACGTTTTTCAGGCCGCCTGTACGTACTGTGGTGTGTGTGTGTGTGTGTGTGAGTCTTCCTCTGTGCTTTGGCTAGGCATTCTGGCATCGCTCTCTAGCTTTTCAGGCCGGGTTGGGTCCTTGCCGAGACTCCATTCTCGCAGTGGGCTGTCAACAGGGGTGATGTAATGGAGGGACTGGGACGCTCTTCGGTGCCTCTGGGACTTATAATAAACAACCTTGAGCCCGGCCACCAGGAATAGCGTCCTCCCTCGCCCCGTGTCTACAATAAGGATTATAATTACTAGCTTCGGTTCCGTTGTTTTGGGTCCATCCCGTCTTTAAATACTCTTCGACCTCCCTCGACGCTGTTAGACGTCGACGTTGCAGTGTGTTGTCATTATCGTTTCAAGTTGAACTTTCTCTCCGCCATTGACACCTAACATCATCAACTCTTCTTACCTACGACATCTATCGCCACTACTCCACCTCACAAGGATCTGACTTGGGTTTCTGTATATCTCAACGAGGCTTGACCTCTACAACAAGGTCTTCATAGCACAAATCTGTTACTCATCCTCGACACCTCGTCCCATCATCATGTGCAACTACATCTACGTAAGTCCGGACAACTGCGACAACAAGCCCTTGACCGTGGTCATGCATGGCAAGGACAATAAGCAAGTATGAAAGGAAGGAGTCGTGACTAACATATCCTCTCCTGTTCAGAAGGAACTCAGCTGCCAACACCACTACCACTTGGTAGAGTCATGGTGCCCAAAGTACATCGAGACAGAACGCCGATGCCCCCCCACTATCGTGAGCAAGCAATACTGGTGAGTCAAAGCACATATCCTCCGAGCACTCGACATGAGTCGCTGCTAACAGTTTACCAACAGGGGTGACGACATTTGTGGTATGTCCCATCTTCTTTTCCAAGGCCGAGCGGAACCACCCACTTCACCGACCAATATGAGGGTGATTCATCAATACTAACTAATCATCTTAGCCGCGTGCCGCGAACGCCAGCAGCCCAGCAACCACCCGTGGGCAAAGCTCATTCAGCGTCCCGAGTCACGCATGTCCTACTCTGCTCAAGTCCCGGCGCAATGAGACGGCTTCGTCTCGTGGGTCGGCAGCTCCCGAGGCATGCCACGACGCCTTCAATGCCGCCAACCGACCCGCGTTCTTCACCATGGCGGCACACATGTCTAAACGACCCCCGCACCCGATCCGATGTCGAATAATCCGGCCTCTCGGGTGACTTGAAACAGAAACGACTTCAATCTCTCTCGGCTGTGCCGGCTTGCACAGCACCTGGTGCATCTGCCGGTGTTTGTGTGCCAAGCGCATTCTTCACTGGCTGAACCCCACCTTGGTCATTGTGGAGTGCAGAGAGGGATGGGAGGCTACACGACGGCATTCGCGTGGAACAACGATTACAGCACCGAAACCCGAAAAAAAGAAGAAAAAATCATACGTGCAAAATCTGGGATCATCAAAGGCGCTGGAAGGCATTTTTTTGTTTTGTTTATCTGGAGGTGGATAAGAATTGGCTCTTTGGGTGCAAACCTGCCTTACCTGGTGGTTTCTCCTCTTTTCCTCGGTTAGGGAGAGGATGTTGATGCTCTGGTACCTGGTACCTTTTTGGAAGGTCGGGCGTCGATCAGCAGCAGCTTGGACTGGGGGAGCTTTTGGAGCTGGGAGCTTTCCAGTTGCCACCGACCAAGGAAGCCCAGCCGTGGCCATCTCGGTGGCAATGAAGCCCTGAACACCATCGCCCAGGCCGCCGCATCCAGCAAATTTCCCTTCGGCATTGGACGCCACCACAGCCTCAGACGCTTTGGCTGTCCTCTCAGGCTCTCGAGATGCCTGCACGAGGTGGAACGACCACTACGAAACCCATCTCGCGCGGGCGGGCATGATGCTCAACCCTGACCCTGGAGGGAGAGAAGAGAAGAGGAGAGAAGAAAAGAGAAGAGAAGAGAGGTGAACCACACTGGCATGGGAGGGAGCTCTTATTTTTCTTTGTTTTACTCGTTTGACTAGCCGGTGCATGCATGGACTTGGAAATGGGCATTTGGGATTGAAGATATCATTGGGCTCGGAACCTACATTACACTTTGTACACTTCGTACTCTGTGGCATGGCGTTATAATCGTTTTTCGCTGCGCTTCATGGCGGGATGGATGGAATTGAAGGGAACTTTAGGCCTCTGTGTGGATTATGGGCGGACTGTCGCATACCTAACTACTATTACTGCTGATCACAGTTGATCAGGTGCATACTGTTTGGCGCAGATTGAATTATTAGAAGATATTTTCATTCCGATCTATGAGCCGTGGTGAAGCGTGCCTCATTCCAGATGCCATGATGCTCACGCACGGCAATCCGCTGAGCCTAGTGACACTAGACTCCCATGCCAAGCTTCTTCGCTGACGCCAAACCTGCAAGAAACGTTGCCAGCCGCTCACATCAATGCCCCACGAAGCTAGGAATCCCTCTGGTTGCATGCCATTTCCACATTCCGTCCGGTCACCGAGTTGGTGCACCGGCCGCAGCTGATGGTGTACGGATGCTAAGTACATACCTGGGCAAAGCCAGTCGTTCACGCGAGACAGATAAGACTTAGTACGTACGTAACGTACCTGGGCTAGGATTTCCACCCACGGTAGAACCCGCCCGGCCCGCTCGAGTGCCGGGAGGTTTATTTACTTTTGTTGTTGGCCCTTATTTCTTACAATACCCATTTTCGATGAGGAAGCCCACTTGGCTTTATCAGATCCTGTTCATGGTGGTGCCTGCCTCGGTATCCGCGACAAGAAGGACGTTGGGCTTGTGTGTATGCGTGTGTGTGTGTGGGATGTGAGACTGGGGACTTTCAAGACTGGGCTCAAGAATGTGCTCGGGGTGTCAAGCGTTGTGGGTTTCTGTTTCGCGCCGTCCGTTGATAAAGTGTGTCTCATTTTGCAGCAACACACTCACTCATCTACAGTAACTACCTACTTGGGTAAACGTAAGGTAGAGTGCTGAAGCTTGGGAGAGTTTCATCCGAAAGGTCTTCTTTGGTGGTGCGACAAACTGCAGGGCATCCATCACAGCGCATGCATACTGTACCATGTCATGCTTCACGTCCATCACCAACCCTCATCTCTCTCTTCCCTTCTCTCCTCAACTTACACTAGGTACTACGCACTTTATCCCCACGTTTTCTCGTCACAGAAAAGCAATCCGGCACTACTGCAGCGCGCCGCCCTCACCCCTGCAAACTGTGAGACAGGAGCAGCGGATCAAAACTGGCGCCAGCACCATTGATTACCTGGTTTTCCTTCTCGGTTTCCTTCAACCTTCTTCTTTGGCTGTGATTGCTTTTTCGCGTGCTGGTGATTCGTGATGCATGCAAGCCACCGACACTCTACGGTAGTTGTCTCTTTTCACAACGGGGTTTAAGGGTCATGTTACCTGGTTACCGCCCGACGAGTCTCGAGTCCGCCGCCGTTTCGAACCCATGCTGAAAGCTTAATTCTTTGATGTGAGACTCGCGGTGAGATTATCTCAACGTCGTCATAACC
The DNA here is from genome assembly GCA_014899095.1 of Fusarium buxicola. Lineage (NCBI taxonomy): Eukaryota > Fungi > Ascomycota > Sordariomycetes > Hypocreales > Nectriaceae > Fusarium > Fusarium buxicola. Next base: position 36,785 of record JAAVUK010000102.1, on the reverse strand, counting down.
AACATCGTAGAGAACCCTGCTGTGGATGCTGGAGACGTTGCTCCGAAGTAGATGACGGTGACGAGAGAGACAACAACGCTTACCATACTTTACTTGCCGACGGCCTCCATGGTATTCATTGCAGTCCATGGGCCGGCGTCTATGAAATTGTTGTTTGCTCACGCAAAGCGCGGCTACCATTCCATTCACCGCTGTCACCAACATCATTTCATCTCCCATGCGCCTGTGCACGGAACCCGCAGGCGCGCAGGAGCAAGATGACGGAGCGGCCGGGTAACGAGAGACGGAGCTGACCTCACCGATTCCTATCCTATCCTATGCCTTCGACAACGGTGCTGACGACTGAGACAGCCTCGTGCGCTGCTCGTGGCGCCTTGCCGCCCCGTTTTTGCTACCCACTCTTCTTCGAAAATGGGTACACCAAGCGACGCGACGCCCAGCCGGTTGACCGTTTCTTCTTGGGCCGCTGTTCGTCGGTGCTCCTCCATAGGGGCCGGGATTGCTGCCACGTCGCGGTTTCTAAAACTGACATCACGTACGAGTTTGCCAGTCACGGGGGGAAGTTTAATGGGTACGATTCTTTGAGATCGCGACGTGGGGTGCATGTTACGCGTGGGAGGTCATGATGACCTCGGATTGTGGGTGCTTTCCTTTCTTGTTGCTCGGCACTCTTCGGAATGGGGGTCATCATGTCTTTGATGGCGAGACGCGAACTACAGTACATATGGTGAGGCTGAAGCTGAGAATGGGGGTTCAAAGGCATGATTGATAAGACGTCGGAGATGCATCGCTGGCGTCAACATGCCCGTCATGCCTTTTCTCGCCTGGCCTGGTCTGCCAGCAATTACTAGCCAACTTTTAATCAAAAAGTGTACCCATAACCGGCCAGCTGGGACGGCACCCATGGTAACGAACCCGGCACTGTAAATCATCACGCAAATCCTTCCCCTTGTCAATCGCCTGATTGTTCCCTGCTGCGTCTAGAAACCCACCTTGAGACAATCGCCGCCTTGTAGCAAGCCAGCCCTACCTGGTCAGTTCCCCTTATCAACACAAATGTCGGCCATGGACGAAACAAAAGACCCTACTTTTGTCTCCACGCCTTCTCTAACCGATTGCAATGATAAAGGGGTCGAGGGGGGGGATTCCAGCAGACACACCTGAACCGGCTGCAAAGAAGGGACCTGTGCTTAGACCGACCGGTCACTGCACGTCAACTATCTGCCAGGGGTGTTGTCCTCAACAAGCAAGTGATGATAGGCCTCAAGACTTGGCGGTCGCATTTGCCAGCCGCCGAATCTGTGATGCATGACCAGATCCCGCATGCCATGACCGTTCGGGTGGGTGTCATCACGTCAAATTTATCCAAGACAAGGATGATGGCTGTTAAGGAACGGGAGCTCAGAGCGGACAATGCCGACAACAATTTTCGGTGAGCAGAACGGCATAGTCGACTTGCTCTTGTCCATACTTATTAGTCCTCAGAGTAGTTCGTCATCTTGTCATTCCCAAGCATCCTGTCAATGGTACATCTGACGCCCTGTTTCATGAGCGCCAGCAATTATCGCCGCGCAGCCTCCCACGTGCGTGCCAAACAACCCCACGCTGTCTGGTGATGGCAACCTTGTTCCAGCGTGGGATGCCGGTGAGAGGATTCCTCCCACCAAGGTATGTTCCCAATGGGTGACGGAAATGTTGATAGAGTGCTGCACCAAGCATGGTTGAAGTTATGAGTTGTGACTCCTCAAACGCCATCATATGTTGATGGCTTGTAATTGATGGCAAAATACTGATGATTGCCTGTCATGACCAACAGCCGGCAAAACTGCCCGTCTGCCAGGATGAAGGACGTTTACGGAGATGAAGTCGCGGTCGATACCACCACTTTCGAACCCAGAAAGCACCGTCGCGAGGTCGTCTACCCCACAAGAAGCGCTCACCGGTATGGAAACCCTGCAAGCTGGGGAGTCCAATTGCAGCGCGGTTCATAGGGTACCAACACGCGGGAAAACAGGGCCTCAGACAGGGTCGTCGACACACCTGCTCGATTCGAGACATGTCGCATGCTCGTGACGAAGCCGCCCGACAGGCCGTGGCGCAGTTTGGGACGAGTCGTATAGTTGGTAAATGGTTATGGTCCGGTTTGCGATTGGGTTCTCGCAAGAGACCGCGTACCCATGCACCCAGGGAGCAAGATGCAGTGTTACTGCCTGTATCCGTACCTTAGTCTGATTAGCTAACAGAGACCATCTCGATAGTCTTGGGTCCAACAAGTTATTGGAAGGGGTGCATAATGGAGATCACTTCATCGATGACAAAAGTGGCGAAGAGGCCCCGAGTCCGTGCCTGCGCAAGATCCAAGCGTCCCTGTCTAGATCAGCGTCTAGGGCATTACGAGAGGCAAGTCTAATGCCAAAGTCAGCAAGTTCAGCAAGGTACACCCTTCGAGGCCTCTGTCCCGATGAATCATGGAGTCGCATCACTCAATATCCGGACCCTAATAATTTATCCGAATGTTTGCTGTCTCAAAAGGGTGCCTGTCTCCAGAGGGTTGGCAGTTGACAGCTTCTCCACGCTGACCCCAGCAATTTGAAGCCAGGGGGGCTTCTGCTTAGTTGCATTAGCGCTGCACATGACAGCCTGCCTGTCATCCCTCGTAAGTGCATAGACCCGGTAGCTTCATGCTTCAAACGGTCGTCAACATCCAAACTCAACCGAGGGCATCCTATTTCCTAAACCGTCCACTTGCAGAACTTCCACACCCTTCATCCATGATACTCCCAGCGTTCCCCCCAGACCACGATTCTTCTTTCTCATGCTCGTCTGCCCACATCGGGGCAACTTAAATCTTTTTTGTGAAAGGCCCGATGTCCATTTTCCTAAACGAGAGTGTTGCGTGCCCTCCATTTCAGCCGACGGTTGCTTTCGACCCACGGAATTTCTATCCTCCTCGGCAAAAGGGCCTCGACGCCCAGTACCTTGGCTATGATGCCACTCTAGCCAAGCACGGGGTCATGATCATCATGAGTGGGTAATGTCTATATCTTCACGCCCCTTCGGAGGCCTTGCGAAAAGGCCCTGCTTCTCCGCGATCGCCTGGTTATCTCGCACAACAGCAAACGCCTTCTGACAATCTCGCTAGACTTGGACAGATATGACCGGTATGAAACGTCGTCACGGCCTGATACTACTATCCGCTGTCTATGCCAAACTGCATGCTCTCGAGACTTCTCCACGATTTACCCACCCCCGGCAGTTCCATGGTGGCCCCCTTGGTGTCAGGATGCTTGCACCCGCACCCGCACAAGCCCACAGACATGTGACCTGCTTTGGATGGCGTCTCTCTAGCATTCTGCGGCTTGTTGGTTCTGTGAGCCTGTCTGAAATGTCTCGGATGATGGACCTGTCCTCAAGACATGCGGAACCCTCAAGTCTGGGATGCATCTTGAGCAAACAGTTTCCCCAACAAATTTGGCAAAGGGAAACACAATCACTCGAGACTGGGAAGCCCCAGAACACCGGACCAACATTTTAACCAAAGCAAATGCAGTTTGTCAAGCAAGTGCAGAGCGGGTACTTCGCCTTGAATCGAAATCATGTGCCGTTGTCACAATGTGTGCTGTTTGCTTCTCTTTCGTTACCGACACACTGGACTGGGTTCTCATTGGCTCAGTCTCAGTCTCGATGCCTTTCTCTTGCTAGGCAGTTGGCCATTTGGAAGACAAGTGTCTGGTTTGTTTGCATACGAACACACAATTGGTGTGTTGGTTCTGACGTTGTTAGTTCTGATATCCAGTCCCACACAAGCTTACTTTGGCTAGCCCATTGCTTTTGCGTCTCTTTCGCTGTCGGTCCACATCTGCCTATGCTGTTGGTTCTACGTAATTCAATCCGTTCGGACTTATCACATATCAGAAAAGCCACGATTCGGCTCTCACTGACGGATTAGCATTCCAGTGGCGCGCTAGAAGAAGAGTTGCATCGGGCGCTCATCACGTTGTGCCTAGCCGCCATGGCTTGGTTAGACGAACAAAAACCTGCACAGGGCTGGCTGGATTGACGCGAGTTGATCTTCAAAGGGCAACGACAAAATCGTTCCGTCAGCCTCTTATTGGATGCTCAACTGATCATACCTACCTCTTTTCTCATCACCACCAGCTCAGGTCCCGAGAATTTGGATCTGAGGTTGCATCGTCCGCTGGCGTCACAAGTGATTCACGCATGAGCCGCACATCATGATGTGCCTGGTGGCGAGGCAGCCACCCCAGGCCATAGTTGCGGATTTATCATTGGGTCAATCTGAGCATGCTCTGTCGCAAACAGTCCCTTGCGCAAACAGTCTCGTTTTGGCAAGGAGGTCGTAGTCACACGGATGGTCGACGTTGCCTGGACTATGGAACCTGCCTCAGTCGAAGTGACCACGCAGTGAAAAGAATCCTTATCAAAAGTATGAGCCCAAGACTGCATATTACCTATACCTAGGAACATGCTTGTCTAGTATAAATAATACTTTTAGGTACATTATGGTCAATTTATGAAGACTACCTATTACCTAAACCCAGCTTTTGCTTTGTGTTCGCTGTCAGAGTGATCTCTCTAAATTAGTAACTGGCAGACCCCCTTTGACCGTGTTAATTTCTTCTGAGCCCTAGTCTGGCCATGCAAGCAGACATGTCATTTCTTACTTTTGTTTGGGTGTTTCCCCTGTTTGAGTGGCATGCAACATGCGACATGCCGCATCTGGATTTTGATCATGGTACACGCGTCTATCGCGGCGCCCTTTATTGCTGCTTCTTTTCCACCTCAACCAACGTCTCTCCGGCCATGACGCTGCCGTCAGGCAGAATTCTTTCGGTCGATCGGACGTAGGCCAACAAGAATGGATACACGAGATCACAGAATATCGATGTGCCATTAAGGAAGATGCCAAGAGGGTGGAATACAAAGCCATGGGCCTCTGGCCAGTACCACCAGAGCAACACGCAGGTCACGGGAAGGCCCATGACGGTGCCCACGAAGCGGCAGAACCTGGAAACATCTCATCGTCAGCCCTGTCAAGTATCCGTAGATTGTAGGGCAGTATCGTTGAGAGATGGGCCGCGGATGGACAGCGGATGGACGTCCTACTGGAAACCAGACTGCCGGATTTGCTTGTTCTTCCTTGATTGAATGTACCACTCTCACCTGACACGCAATCTGCAGTAGATTACCGTCCTGCCGGGACCGGAGCGAGCGAGACAAGAAGCAAACACAAACAAGAGTTGAGACAGACAACAAGAGTTGAGACAGACATGCCAAGAGCATGATGGGGACACACCTCTTGTCGTCATGGAAGAATTGACTCACCAGATTGCATAACTCTGCCCGCCGGAATGTCCACGCTGAAGAAGCATGGCCAAAGCCGAGACGCTGAATATCGTCTGCGCCACACCAGCCGACCAAAAGGCCAGCTCGGTCGTGTCCCGCGCCTCAAGACCCTTCCACGTCTTGCCCCATTTGATGCCATAGCCACGGTGCGGCTCCTTGAGCCACCACCACACAAACGAGCCATTCCCAAGCAACCCCGAGACGAAGATGACGAGCAGTAGCAGCGGGATATTACGCGCGACGAGAGGACTCGTGGCGAACGACCGCGGGGCCGTCTTGAGCGTCGCGTACAGCACGGGGATGTCGAGCAGCAGCCACAGGATGAAGCCAAAGGTCTCGATGGGGGCCTCGCAGACGCCAAAGGCGTAGACGACTTCCCAGGCGAGGTTGAGGCCGAGGGCGACAACCGGCGCGGGCGTGGCGTGGGTGGCCAGGGAGCGGCGGACCATGAGGATGTAGGCGACGAGCCAGAAGGCGATGCCCGTGGCGAGGCAGGCGGTTGAGGCGGGGACAAGCCATTCTGGGGCTGTGGGAGGGGCAACGTCGGAGGAGCCCATCTTGACGGCTGAGACGTGAGGCTGTTGGTGATGGTGATGGCGGTGAGATGAGGCCGACAGGTGTGAGTTCTTGACCCGCGCCACTTCCACCACGCGCGTAAAGGCCTAGGGCGCTCTGCTTATGCTACGCCCTCGTCGCGTATATCTATCGCGAGATATCTGTGAGCGAATGCCTTGTGCTGATATCCTGTGTGAGCGTGGATCGAACGAAGGTCGTATATTTTTGAGAATTGCTGAGGGAATGATTGGATGTGATTGCACAGAGGCTGACACCGCCTTTCTGGGTCACCCTGAACTGGGGGATGCCACCCTATCGTCCCCAAATACATTTATTTACAGATATCAGTCGGGAATATGGCAGTATCGTATTCTTGATATACTCTGGGTAATCCAGGCTTGAGGGTCTTGGGCTAGTAGGCTTTGCCCAAGCAAGTCCGTACCCAAGGAGCATCAGGATATGAACACTGGTCTCAGTAGGGGGTTGACAGTTACAATTGGCAATGCCTTTCAACTCTTCGAGTGCCCTCGCATAGCTGCGTTTTATCAATCTGGCATCGCCAGCATCTGGAGAGTCTCTGGAGCAACTGCGCGGTAGGATATATGGAAGCATGTAGGTATAAATCCCCTCCTTTTTGGCGGTCGTTTGAGGATCAAGTCGCGACACGGCCAGCCCACAAGGTAGCCAAAGGTTAGAAGGATCTCTCCCAACGGGAGAGTGTTGACCCTGCCAGAAGTCTTGAGAGAACCAGTCCCACGGATGATTCCCGCATTAAGATGGCGTATGCTATGCTGGAAAAAGTGTTGCTCATAGCCTGTCTGCATGTTCCTGTCGGTTGTTTGGTAGAATATGTACGCTTGGTTCTTGGTCCAGATGGAATCATCAACCGCAAGACCAGCACCAACATCATAACTCAACACAAGCACGCATATTCATCAAGCTGTTAGGAAGTGTTTCTAAGAATTCTCACCAAGAGTTGTCGTGCTGCCAGCAGCGAGTCCATCGACGGGTATCATTTTGTGTCGTGTGCGGTTTTGAGTTCTTCCTGCTTGCAAACAAGACATCATCAGCGGCAGTAGTATTATTGCGTTTCCCCTCAAGATCTTGAAACTTGGTCGTATCCTCAACAGCATGGTATAACGCTATGTCTGACCAAGTAGACATGACGGCGTTCAGAGCAGAAAGAGGGAAATCGGATAAAGGTCAGAGATAGGACTTGAAAGCAAGGTAGAGATGCTGGTTCCTCGGAGAAGTGGTATCCAAGGTGAAGAAGGATGATTGATGCCTTTGGAGGCCTCGTAGATCGTGGGTTGACAGGTGTCGTCATAGCAAACTCTTAGTCATGTGTCTAGTAAAGGAGAAACAAAATAGATCTGATCTGTATAACAGAATTACAACAACCCATATCGTCGAGAAAGAAGGTTGAGATAGTGCGAGAACTCAACTGCGAGCCGGTCACAGCCGGTTTAGTGCCTGAAACGAGTCGTTTGGATTACCCATAGTTGTCCATCTGTGCCCAAGACAGAGCCCCAACGCCTCATCCCACGCCGGAAGTCGTTCCTAGCTGCAAGAACCTGGTTGTCTCCATCATCTCGGAGGCAATCGAAGCTACAGTGGCTCCCGGATAGGCTGCCGAAAGGTGATGGAGACGTGAGCAGCGTGGAAGCAATGACAGCTGTCTATGAGTGTTTGACAAGTATCAAACAGTCAGCAAATTCGCACATCAAACGTTATCTACATGGAGAAGAAGCATCGCTAAAACTCTCATCGAGGCGAGTGGGTAATGCTGCTCCCTGCTCCGGAATCAGCCTCTCCTCCATGGCGTGCCCCATCGCGGTCCGCTCAGTCTCCCCGGGGCCCTCGGACCCTTGATGTTAAAAATGGATGCGGACAAGTGAGACTCCCCTGTGGCATAAGGCGACTCTGAGTTGGGGAAAGGAGGCGACCGTACGTAATGAGAGGTGTGTAGCGGAGACTCTGAGGCAGAGGTTGAGGGGAACGATCAAGGCATCGGGTCCCCTCAAGGATAAGGATATCAACGGCTTTGATAGATACCTGGATAGAGGCTGCTCGGACGTCGCCCGTCCATAGAGCAGCGATGATGGGCCCGTGAGGAGCGACTCAAGGATACCGACTCGGTCCCCAGGATCGAAAGGGTTGGAGAGCCGAGCGATGTTATTGAAGCGCTGATAATGTAGAGACCTTATTGGCATTGAATTGTAGAAGAAAAAATGAGGAGATCTTGACCAACGATTCATGACACGACTCCTCCAGAGCGGAGTCAATAGTGAGAGCATAGACATGTTCATGCACAAAATACCGCAGGTTTCCGTTCTCTGAGCAAGGTTATGCGTGCTAGCAATGCCCTGTCATGGCAGTCCAGCGGTACTGGTCAGAGATTGACGGGTAATGATGCCGCGCTGGGCTAGGTGAGGCGAGGAGAGACTCGCCTATTCGAGAAACAAGCTGGCTCCAGCTATTAGATGCTCCAGCTATTAGATGTGGCCCTGCGGCTCTTCACTGGGACAAGGCTGAGGAGACGGCCAGAATAGGGAAGACTGGCAGGGACGTCAGTGGAGGGAGCGGGAGACTACCGTCGGGTGGCACCACGATTATCTGGCCGATCCTGAACTGAAATGAACTGAACTGAACTGAGCTGAACTGTTGTCCGTAGTATGATTGATGAACGGCATCACCGTCACCGCACGGGACTCTCCTCTGTCAGCCGGACCGGGCCCCGGGGACCCATCAACCACGTCTCCGTCAAAACTCGGGCTCTGAAGCCATCGCGGACACGGGACGAGAATAACATGGTATACGGGGAAAAGCTGGCCAATTTTGTCCCTGATCTTGGCTGGAGCGAGCAAAAAGCCAAGCGAATGCTCTCACGGGGAAAGTCTGGAGCCCCCTGATTGTCGAGAGCGATCCGCTGGGGAGAAGCAGCTGTCCCATGGGGGCTACGGGGCCGTTGTACGTAAAACCACCTGGAGAGGTCGACTAGAAGTTTGAATCCGTCTCGTAATGTTTGGCATCACGATGTGTCGTGAGAGGTGGGCGGCCCCCCCCCCGGAGAAAAGGCCAAGGGATGCCCAGCAGGATCCCCAAGGATCCAGCAACTCGATAATCCACGCAGAGGAGGGATTGCGAAGTTATCTTCTTGGCATTTGGGGGTCCCCTTGGCAAAAGGACGAGTCGGACACGGTCCGAGCCAGGCTTGCTCCGTCTCACCTAACGTTACTCCGGGGGCCCGTGATGATCCTTCGGGAGGCAAATGGCAGCGTGTCGTCGGAGCTGGAGCGGGTCACGGCGTGAAACCTGGCTCCCACCTCACGCGCATCGCCATTTCTTCTAGAATACGACTAGAAGGCGTGTGATTGAGGCGCTAGGGCCTTTATCTTTCTGCAATGTACGCGGTGGAAAACAGGACAAGGTGGGAACCTTGGGATACGTAGCAACCCACAGCTAAAGACAAGACAGGGAGCAGGGGAGTTGCGAGCATGGTGACATGGGACAGGGGGCCGCAGCCGAAGGGTAACTGAACTCTCGACATGACGATGAGCAATGGGGCTAAAACAAGAGAGTTGACTGCCAAGAAGGAAAAGAGAGCCTCTACGAAAGCAATTTGATACTACATTCCAAACGTTCCAAGGATGCATAGACCCTTTTACATCGGCCCATGGCTCCCCGTCCTATGATCCCTGATCCTCCTCTTTACTCCAATTCTCCAAAGATAGTGCATCTCACGGCGGCAAGACGTGGGATCTGGGATTGGCTGGCATCGGGATGGGCACGCCTACATTCACCCTTCATCCATGTCCTGATTTGCTTCCTCCCGGCGCCGCAGTATGGGTATGATGAATCAACGCAGTGGTCTGCTATTAGCAACGCGTTCGTGTAAGCATTCATGGGCTGCAGAAGGAAGGGAAAAGGCCACTGCCGAATCGACAAACCAACATGGACAATCTTCTCGAGGGCGCGCGTTGAAGCAGCATCTCCACCCAACGCCTCGGTTCTCCCTCCTCGGCCCAGTCTAGTCCTTGCTTAGTCTAGTCTCTCTTGGAATGTTCCCTCAGCCTCGAATCAAGCAAGCGACTTAGCGTTTGGTGTCTTGTTCCAACGACAGACGAGCGCCGAGCAGCCGCCGCCGTCACCACCAGCCGCGCCTTGATGCCCTGCACTAACAACGCCAAGCCAAATTTTTTTTTTTGTTTTCCTGTTGTATCTACGGTTGACGATAGCTACAAGTGTGTTTTTTTCCTCTTCTGATCAGGGGCCTTCATCTTCATTGTACATCAAGAGGGCAATGGGGGCTCCCTGTCTTCATCATGTGTGAAACATCTGCATTGAGGCCGCGGACCATCAACACAGTCCCCTCATGATGGCGGTCTGCATCCAACCACGAGAACTAATCTGGCAATTAGACATGTAAATCACTGACACAATCAATTCCCAGGACTATCGGATCCGCTCTCCAACAAAAACCGGCCCGGACTCACAGCCCCAGGATGACGGCGGCCGGACCGGACCAAGCAGACGTCGAGGATGGCTTCAAGTACGTAACATCACGACTTCTGGAAGGGAGTAGCGTAGCGTGTTCCATCCCCCACGGGCCGTCGGTGCTGCCTGCGTCCAATCCGTACTGGGTCCCCCATGGAGAAGAAGGAAAAGACGTTGCATGCTATGTATGTGCTATCATGATCCCTTCCAAGTCTCCAGCTTTTGCTGCTGCAGGCTCCTCATCCTAATGGCCTCCCCCATTGGGTCGCCATGACCTGACGTGATTCATCTCCAACATCAAGACGAGACAGGTCAATGGGGCCCCTCCCCGTAATCCCTGGCTCCTCTGTCGCCGTGGAGGCTCGGAAGCTTGCCTCCCCCATCTCCAGCTTACGGAGCCCCAGGGTTTCCGCGCTCAACCCATGTTCCATACGTACGTACGTGAAGCAGAGAAGCGTCTGCTCGATAACGCTCCGCCGTCCGCCCGGAGCCCTGATATCCTCTGGCAGCGCCAAAGGCTGCTCCGCTCTACGTCGCTCCACCATGGGGAGATTGGCCTTTGCACAAATGCCTCTGCCCCATCTGCAATGACCTAGTCGGCCGATTAGGGCAATGGAGGAGAAGGCATGTACGGTGGACGATGGCTCCCGCCCCAGATATCTGGCTGTGGACCCAGGATCATCGTAGACCGCGGAGCTTAACGAGGGAATTCCGAGCTCCTCGCTATCTTGTCTGACTATTAGCCCTTCTTGCCTCTTCCCTGCTGCCCTCGTTGTTGCTGTACTTATATATTCTTTCCCATAGCTGCCCTCGACTTGAGCTTCACTACTGCCATCCTCCGTCCTTCTCATCCTTTAACTATAACCACTCCCTCATATACCCCCATCTTCACATACACTCTCTTAAGAGCAATACATATACATCAAGTCTTTAATCGAGTTGAATCCAACTTTGTATGCCGATACTGGAGAGAATATCCCATACACAACGCCTCACGGCAACACACAACCGCCCATCATGAATTCATACTCGCAAGACGCGAACAACGCCATATATCCCTCCGATCAGGGCCATGACTCGAGTAAGACCAACAGCAAGGAGAAGATCCCCTTTGATAGTGAGAAGGGTCACGAGGTCGACTTGAAGTCTGCCACCAACGAGCCTGTCGACAACCCTTTCAGCGGTGGCGATGGCGGTAAGAGCTTCCGCAACATGTCAAAATGGGACACCGTCTTCGCCCTCCTGACCAACCAGGTTGGTCTCGGTGTCCTGTCTCTTCCCGGTGTGCTCAAGGTCATGGGGATTGTCCCCGGCGTCATCGCCATCATCGGTATCGGCTGCTTGTCTTGGTACACTGCCTTTGAGCTTAAGCAATTCTACGGTCGTCACCAGCATGTCGCCAACGTTGTCGACATGACCAAGGTTGTGGGTGGCCGGCCTCTCGAGATCGCGGCCGGTATTGGCCTTCTTATCCAGGTTATCATGACGGCTGCCTCGGCCAGTGTCACTCTGTCCATCGCCTTCAACACCATCTCCAGCCACTCGGTCTGCACTGTCGGCTTCATCGGCATCGGCTGCTTGTGCTGCTGGGTTCTCTGCGCGCCCCGAACCGCCAAGTTCGTCTCGCAGTCTGGTATCCCCTGCTGTGTCTCTGTCATCGCCGCCGCCCTCATCGTCATGATCTCCCTCGGCGTGAAAAACCCTACTGCTGCCCCCGCCGACTGGCACAAGGATCTCAAGGTCGTTGGCCACCCTACCTTCCGAGAGGGCCTTAACGCATGCCTCAAGATTGTTTACGCCTACTCCGGCAACATCAACTTTGTTTCGTACATGGCGGAGATGATCGACCCCGTCAACGACTTTGGCTTTGCTCTGGCTTGGCTTGAGGTCACCTCGATTGGCTTCTACACCGTCGTCGCCATCGCCATCTACTGCCTTGCTGGTGAGTACACCGTCTCGCCCGCGCTGGGCTCGGCTGCCGCGACCACTGCCAAGATCGCCTACGGCATCGTCCTCCCTGCTGTTCTCTCGACGGGTCTCGCTTTCGGCCACACCGGTATCAAGTATGTGTACGTCGAGGTGATGAAGCACTTCAAGCTCACCAGCGAGATGACCACCAACAACGTCCGCTCCTGGTCCATCTGGATGACCATTGTGACCGTCTTCTGGGTCCTCTGCTTCATCCTCTCCAACGCCATCCCCGTCTTCGACTCTATCCTATCTATCGCCTCTGCCACAACCATTTCCTGGTTTACCTTTGGATTCAGCGCTATCTTCTGGTTCCACATCAACTGGGGCCGCTGCTTTAGCAGCTGGAAGAAGATCTGCCTCACCGGTGTGAACGTCTTCCTCATCGTCATCTCCCTCTTCATGAATGCCGCTGGCCTGTGGTCGTCCGTTACTGAGCTCATGGACATCTTTGCCAATGACTCGAGTTCCGTCCAGGGTGTGTTTGACTGTGGCAGCAACGCCCTCTTCTGAGGAGGTCTCCTGTCTGCCCCGATTTTTGTTTTAAACTAAGAGCATCTTTTTCCTCCTGTACGATATTACGCCCCCGGGCCAAGTCAAGTCTGCGACTGCGAGCGGCTCTACCTCATGTACATGTGTCATTCTACCGGGCATCGGTTAGAAACTGTTATATAACAGAATCCAAATAGTGGTTCCACACAGATGCCGTGATCCAACCATGTAGTAATGTCGCGTTGTGAAAACCCACATGGTGGTTCCTTGGAATGCCCGTGAACAGCACTACTGGTCACCGGTAATGCCGTACAGCACGAGAGGAGTTCTTGGCAAGTCGTCTTGGCACTCGTCTCAAGTAACAACAAGCCGTTGTTGAACAAGGTCCACGGATCACAGACATAGGTATCCACAAACCGGCCGAGCAAAGTATCCGAACCAAACCGCAATGTAATGGCGGGTCCGCCGAACGAGGTTGGTTGTTCGCCCGGCAGATGTGGATCGTCGTTGAATAAAAGTTTGCTAATGCCGGCTGTTGCCATCCCCATCATGCAATCTTGATGGATCGGACAGGCCCGCCCGAAGAGCCTCACAGGCTGAACAGAGTCAGGGGGTAGCCCTGTAGTGGATCTCATCTGATGAAAAGTCACGTTGTGTGGCCCCATGCCCATGTTGATGACTCGCCGGCGCCAAGCCACCCGCTCGGAAGGCTTTTCGCGTCTGCTTTCCCCCCCCTGCTCAGTGGGACTTGCATAGAACTTTGCTAGAACGGCCTGAATGCGGCTCTTCGTGCTGCCTATCCTTACAGTAGGGCAAGCGAGCAGGAAAGCAAGGGTCAGGGTTTTTGCTGAAGAGAAAGGTGCGTAAGGCTGGACGAGCTGACGGCTGTTGAAGGCATAAATGTAGCAGGCATTCTTGGTTTGGATACGCCGGGATCATGCCATTGTGACAGGCCGACTCATAATCTGTCCTGTCTTGACTGTAGATCGAGTGAGTGACGTTTGACGTGACTAACCATGCTGCCATACTCACCAACTCACTCCATCCTGGAATGAGCTGAGCCGACACAATCCGTTGGTGGTAATAGCGCAATGTCGATCATCGGTTTCATCTAGGCTGAACCGACTCATGCTGGATGGATACTGTATCCGTACTCCGTTTAAGGATCCTTTAGCGTAGCCGCGCAAAGGTGACGGCCATGGCGAAGCCCAGGGCGCTATCAGCCCTAACGCGAGGGCTGGTCGGAGCAGGATCTCGAGGCGCCATCAGCTAAAGCCGAGTATTGCCAGCAGTCGCGCTCAGCCTCGTTGGGGCTGATGGAGATGGAAGAACGCGTTGATAGCGGCCATGTCTTATCGGTTTCGTCATACCATGGCCAGCGCTCAGGTGTCGATCAAGGAGCGAGGTAATCTGTGTGACTGATAAGGCTTTATCGACGGGTGATGTTGGTGTTGAGGCTCTGCGGTAGACAACTGCCGAGGATCAATGCCCCTTGAAAAGATCGGGGTTCATATCGAGAATGAATCGTGAGAGTCCCACGACGACTCGACCTGCCACCATTCCATTACGATCCCTCCGTCAAAACTCTCGGCGGCAGTGGGCATGTTATATAGTTTTCTCTGCTCGCTGCATGACCCAGCGCCGCAGTATCATGTTGTCTCCGCTGGCAGTCCACCTGGGCTTGTTTGGCGTGCCTGGCGTCTTGTGCCGGCCAGACAGGGTACTGTCCACCACGATGACCACGCAAAACCCATTTGCAGTGTGATCCCCCGGCCTGCGACATTGCAGAGTTCTTGATCGATCACTATTTCAACACGTGTCCCACTCTTCTTCTCCCTGCAAGTCCACTCTTATCCGGCCCATTCGTTCAAGTCGGCCCATGTGCTTCCTTTTCCTTAAGCCTATGCCGTGCGGTGCGGTGCGGTGCGGTGCGGTGCAGTGCGGCTCTGATCACAAATGAGCCTCATGAGGCTCTGCCGGCCCGTACCTCGTCGCTTCTTGTTGTCATTAGCACATCGCTCGCATCAAACCCGGTCGTTCACGCCATTCAGGATCCGCATCATCCCGTTGTATCTTTTCTTTTCGTCTCTTTGCGTGCAAAGTTTCTATTCCGGTCCGTCTCAAACACAATGGCTGTTGTAAATGTACAATTCCGGCCGGCCCACCCTGATCTCCTGTGCCGGGAACTCTCGTATGCCGGTCTAGTTGCTTCGCGCGCCGTCCTTCGATTCCCTCAACTCGTCCATCTTGGCGACTCGCTTCTTGAACTCGACGTACTGGCACTTCTCGTAGCTGTGTCGCTCATCCTAGTTCCCCCCTCTGTGTGAGCATACTGACTTGATATCCCGGTGATGATCGACCCGTTGGGTTCTCGGTGTAGCCACGGTGGCTTGGGTTCGGGCAGGACGATGGGAGAAAAGCTTACCGAGCACTTCCAGGGGGCATACCACGTATCCCTCCGGCACTTGTTGAGGGGAATCAAGAGGTGCGCGCAGCTGTCTCGGTAGGCAAGCGGGAGTTTGGCATCGCGCATCTCCTCGCGGGTCGCTTCTGCGCAGGGTCAGCGATCGAAGTCGGGAAAACGGGTGCTGGAGTATCAATCCAGAGGTCGGAACGTACGCCGTGGCTCGGTAATCGCGTCTTGAGCCATCGTTGCGGGTTCAATTGGGATTCGAGATGTGAGGTTTGCTTGAATTGGCAGAGCTGTCGTGAGATGCTCTCTCGGTTCAAGGTCGGCAGTTTCCGAATTTGTGCCTTGTAATTCCGGCAGAAATGACCTTCTGCCCAATGAGCGTCCACGAATTACCACGCCGACTTTACAGCACCACAATCACTCAATTACTACTATTCATGGTGAGAGATGGCTTTGAAATCATTTCGGGTGGTTTATATCATGTTATTTCACCTTGAATATTACTGTCTAGCGTTGCGTGTCCTCGAGAGATCTCAACGTGGGTCTCAAGTCGATGCCGGCACACGGTGGGTCCGGACCGGCGCCGACTCCGGCCAAGACTCGGCTTACACTAAGAGAATCAACACGGCCGGGACCTAACATGGACGAATGCGATGAGAGGAGAGACAAGAGGATCATTCAGGGGTCTTGAGCATTGAAGACTTTTATCATTGCGGAGTATCTCCTGTCTCGGTATTTCTTGGCAAGAGAACAACCTGCCCATCTTTATTCAGAGCCACTCTTGTGAAGCCACTAGCACCAGCACATTCAATGACCAAACAGATCTCAAAGGAGCTTGGACTCTTGGTACTTGGTGTTGACCCTTATACAGGGCGAGATCAAGACCGATTGGGCATGCTTAACAATCTCAAGGCAGTCAAGCCCTCGTCCGACTCCAGTAACATTCCGACTCGGCACCCAACCGGCACCTCTCTCACCGGTCACCTTGAGGCTGAGACGGTCCCAGAGCTCGATTACGTGCTTCTTGAATCTCCTTGAACCGCCCAACACCTTGCTAGCTGGACGAGAGACCTCCTATTGTCGAATGAATCAACTACAACATCCACGTGCAAACAGCACATGACCCGGCATGCTTCAATTGTCGGGACATTTGCGGATCTGGCGTGGTTTTAACGTGTTACGTATATGCAGTATCATCACAAGCAACCATGATACGACGGGACTCCACTCTTGGGCAACAAATTATTCATGGACCCAACTCGTTCGTACCTGTGCCGACGGAGGCCGGCTCTTGATCTATCAGGACACACTCATCACTCATGGTTTCCAGGTGACTCGAGAAGAACTCCTGTTATTGCTTCTTCCTCTCCGACATTTTCACATCGTCCATAAAATAATGCATTACGATCGCATCTCGAGAAGTCACGAACTGATGATTTACAGAACAGTAACAATCCTGTCACAACCACGAGTCTGGTCTCAAGTCCAGTGATGCCACTCAAGGCCATCTCGATACTCGTAACCGACCTGTGGTCCCTCGGCATCGATCAGATACCCTCCCTCGCAGTGATCGAAGCGAACTTTAACCTGTGTCTCGTAAAAGTCATTGAACTCTTCCTGCAGGGCATCCTGCAAGTTCGCCACAAGGCCATCTGGGTGGAGGACCTTCCAAGGCTCGATACACGTTTCTCCTTTGCACGACTTCAACACTAGCATCAAAGCGTCGAGACGATTTATGGCCTGACTAGTACTCGTTCCCAGGAATGACGCGCCTTTGGTCACGTTATGGCCTTCTTCGGGGAAGAGATTGTGCAGTTGTCCCGGGTCCGTCTGTAGACGATGAGCATCAACCTTGAACCTCAGGAGCCTCTCGACAAACTCACCTTCAGATCGTAGAGCTCGTGCTCATGGCTACACCAAGCCGAGTAGTAGAGACTGTAGTCCTCATGCACTACCCTAACGCCCTTGTACGTATTATTGAGCGCAACCATCCGACCCTTCCCGTCTAGTAATTCCGTCAGCGGCCCGAAACGACGAAAAGGGGGCTGAGGGGACCAAGCATACCAAATCCGCGGGTCAAGCCCTCGGCGATTGCTTTGCCCCAATACTCGACGGCGACGTGTTCGTGGCGCTTGTTGCCTAGATCGGGCAGCACCGGGATGGGAGTTCCGTCAAAGTCCTTCCGGAGTTCCACGCCTGCAAGCTTCAGCAGAGTCGGGGCGAGGTCAATGTGCGTCGTCACCGCCGCCTCCACAGAGCCAGCAGACACGCCTGGGCCCCGAATTACAAGGGGCACCCGAATGTCTTCGTCAAAGCCGCACTCCTTTCCAGGAGGCAGCCTGTGCTGGCCAAGATGAAACCCATTGTCGGAGCTGTAGATGATGTACGTGTCATCGAGAAGCCCAGCGTCATCCAGCTGGTTGACAACTTGCTCGACAAGCTCATCGACTCCTTGCAACGCTTGGAGGCGAGCTCGGTAGAAGTCATCTAGGTATGAGACAGACGATTCGTTGAGTTGGGATAGCTGGCGGATCCAACTCACGCCGCTGGGCTGGCATCTCTGTCAGCAGCTGCGTTACCCTGAACTTGTACCATGCACATACCGAGTCTGGGTTGAAGTTTTCCGTTCTGGGGATTTGAACTCCCTCGAAGAGATGAGAGTGCCTCTTGGCGGGAATTGGGATGGTCATACCACCTCCCTTGACATCAATAGTAGAATGGGGTGCAATAGGAGCAATGGCGACGAAAAAGGGATTGTGAGACTCAATTGCTTCATCCAGCAGCTCACGGGCGTATTCGGCAATCAAGTCCGACGTGTGGTTCCCACGATGATGTACCGGCGGCTCACGGTTACGCTGATAGATGGGATTCAGGTAATCATAGGTGCCCGGGTCGAGCAGGAAGTTGGTACCCGTCCATCCTGCGGGGAACGGCGAGTTGTAGTTGTTTATGCTGTGCGCGTTGAACAGTTTACCTGTGTAGTAAGTGTTGTAGCCGGTCTCTTGAAGCCAGACGGGGAGGTAGTTGTCGTTGAGACCCTGAGAGACAAATTTGGGATATCCGCCTGGTAATTCAGTAAGATACAGTAAGGTTCAAGAGAATGTCCTTTTGCTGGTGGCGTACCATATGGAGGGTTCACGTCAGTGACATTAGTGTTGTGTGGCTGCTTTCCCGTCCACAGTGAGACACGGGCCGGGCAGCAGATAGCCGTAGTGGTGAAGTGGTTGACGAATGAGGTGCCTTTTTCGATGATGTGCTCGTGTAACCGCGGCATGGATGCGACTGAATCAAACACAGCGTCTTGGTCGTCGGTCAGGATGAAGACAATGTTCTTTTTCCCGCTGTTGAGCTTGTTGGGCTGTGCATCGTCGCCCAGAGGCTCAAGGCTTCTTTGCTGGCTTTGCTCTTGTTGTGCCAGCACTTGCGTTGATAAGAGTGTTAACGAGCTTGCCAGATAGACTGGCTTCAGCCATTTGGAATATCGCATTTCGAGAGATCTTGAAGCCTCTTTGTTGCTCAGTACTTCTTTTGCTTCTATATCCAGAAAACAACTTATAGAAACAAAACTACCTCGGTCTCAGTATTGAAGATATGTCTCAATTTCATCGCGGGGGGGTTGGCTGCCATGATACTTTTCATGTTGCGCAATGCAAGGGGTCCGATTGCGTCAACGTTAGTGTCTACGAGTGCATGAATGCTAAATCACTATCTGGTTCCCAATCTTCTACAACTCGGAGGACAAAGCTTCATGGGGGGAGAAAACGTCCATCACATTAACTAGTCGGTGCATTTACCCCGTCGCCCAAGGGGGTAAGTCTACTACATAACGTAAGATCGGCTATGTTTATCCCTTGGGCGAGGGAACAGTCGGAGGTAAAGCTGAATTAGTCCTCAACTTCTCGACTGGTTACAAAGTACCATAGCAAACGTTTACACCATAACCATGTTGTACATATTCTGCATTATCCATTGCTCGACGCTATCGATTGTTTCGAGGTGACACGCTTACACAGACTGAACACTTGACCGCTCTGGCTGGTGACTCTCGATGCCCTTCACACATTTGCTCGATATGAGTCCATATATCAAGAAAAGAATAGAACTTTACATCATCAACTCAATCCTACACAATGAGATCAAGTGACTTGGTCTTCAGCTTCTCTGTCCTCGCAAGCGCAGTAAGATCCGCCAGAGCCGACTGGCAGTATCGCTCTCGCCCCGACCTCTCACCACCGCGACTCAACATCACCATACCAGCCAGCGATGACATATCCCCCGGATTCATATTCGTCGGACCGTACGCAAGTCGCGAAGGTCCAGGAATACTTCCTGGTCAGCCTGGCGCCTATATTTTCCGAAGCAATGGCGATCTTGTCTGGTCGGGCATCGGGCACCTGGCAAGCTGGGTCTTCAACTTCCAGGTTGCCCATTACCAGGGTCAGCCCGTTATACAGGCTTTCCAAGGCATAATCTACGCTAAGTTTGGGCACTCTCATGGTCATATAGTTCTGCTAGATCATCAATACGAGCCTGTTGCACAGGTCCGAAGCCGGACGCACAAGCTATTTTCTGGCCATGAACTCAGAATTGTTAACGGGAAGACAGTGTTGGTGGAAATTTGGGACACCATACCATATGATCTGGAACCCTTTGGGGGAACTTCTGAGCAGCAATGGATAGCCACTGGAAAAATGCAGGAAATTGACATTGAGACGGGGGAACGAGTGTTTGAGGTGGACTCACTTGATTTGACACCTCCGAATGGTAAGCCCTTACTAACCCAAGGTTCGAACTGCAGGCCTGACTTGCTCATCAGACAGTCTTGTCCACTTGGGACCACGAATGGCTTTAAAGTCGACTGATCCGTGGGACTACTTTCATCTCAACAGTGCCGACAAGGATGACCAAAATAACTATCTCATCTCCAGTCGTCACCTCAGCACCGTCTACAAGATATCTTCCCAAGATGGCTCGATACTTTGGCAGCTTGGCGGCAAAAACTCTTCTTTCATGCTCTTAGATGGCCTGGATTTTGCATACCAGCACGACGCTCGCTTCCTCAATCGCTCCGCTGAGGGCACGATTGAGACCATCTCGCTCTTTGACAACTCCGCAATGGGACACAGTCGTCTTCTGCGCGCGTACTCTCGTGCTCTAATTATCGAACTTAATCACACCGCGAACACTGCTTCCCTGCTTCGAACATACGATGCTCCAGATGGCCTCTCAGCCCAATCCCAAGGCAATGCCCAAGTGCTTCCAAACGGACACGTCTTCGTCAACTGGGGCTGGGCAGGTGCCGTTACAGAGTTCCGTGCCGACGGTACACCCATTTTTCATGCGTATCTTGACACCGGGGCACAGATACAGAGCTACCGCGGGTTCAAATCTGAGTGGACGGGTCGACCACGCGAGACACCGGCCATCGTGGCTTTACGTGATGGGCGGACGACGAGCATCTACGTCAGCTGGAACGGCGACACGGAGGTGAAGCTGTGGAGATTCTTTGCGCGAAGCAGCTCTAGCTGTGCAGAGAGAGATGTTGTACGCAAGCTGGGAGAGACGGTCAGGGTTTCGTTTGAGACGAACTTGACTGTGTCGCAGGATGAACTGGGAGACATGGGGCTGGGAGTACGGATCTTTGCTGAGGGTCTAGACAAGGATGATAACGGGTTGACGACTACAGAGGACGTTTATATTCAGAAGGCTATTGTTCCAGCAGGCCAGTCTCAAAGGCGCTTCGGAGTTGAGAAGGGCGTTGCTAACGACCTGTGATGCAGGTGTCTCGTGCGCAACTTCAGGCAAGCGTGTTTAATATAGGGAGAAGTGTGAACTGGATAATTCATCACGCTTCTAAAGTAATCAAATCGAGTCGCAGAACATGTTGTCTATCATTGACGGGTAGTTGGAGGTGGGTGCAGGTTTCGGATCTGTTGTCCGAGCGGCCTGTCGCGAGGGTGACAGGAACTCAGGAAGAGTCGCCAATCTCACGAGGAACCCTATTCGTAACTGATCGATTGGTCACCATAGCAAGGCCAAAGAACGTTTTAAAGGGCATACTATAATATAATTTGTAGTTTATACTACTGGTTAGGACTTTTCAACCTAAATTCATGTAGGTGGCCACCCCCGGGGGTTTTGCCCCACGAGCGTGTCTAGGCGACATGCAGATCCAAGTTCCCGTTTACCACAGTCATCAGGGAGAACTTCAAAGCAGTTCCTCGTCGAAACACAAGAGGTCCATATTATTTTACTTACAGACAAAATACGTGTCAGTGGTTGATCCAGGGTCCAAAATCTATCCTCTCGTTGCCACATGCGGTTCTCATGCATCAAACCCAGGAACGCCGCTCGCAACAAGCCCCATCATATACTCCCAATCAGCTGGAACAAATACTGCAAAGTGAGTCACTCCATGTCCCTTCTCGTCTCTCAGTCAGATTCTTATTTCCTGTCGTTGGTGGTTCCCACTCTCTTTTCGAGGGCTCAACCAGCTGCGCCAAAATTGATTGGCTCTCACGCTCCCACTCTCAAACACCACCGCACCAAGACCCTACTCGCCCATCGCAGACAGGCCAGCCGCGGTGAAACGGGTGTTTGCAAGTACTTCTCGGTCCAGGGTCTTTCGTGGCCGTCTTGTGTTTTCGCGACGCGCGCGTGAGGGCCAGTGGTTGTCCGCGCAACGCAGGCAGTTGAAGTGTTGATGTAGGATATAAATGCCTGGAGAGACAGACACAGCACAAGAAATCAGACAGTCTTCTCCCAGCGTGTGCTTTTTTCCAACTTGTTTGCAAACTGATCCTTCATCTTACTCAAATTTCCGGCTTCTCTCGTTTGAGCCCATCTGTTATACTCCAGTCAACTCACTCTCTTCTTCCACTTGGACACTCCTCGTCACGACACTCCCTTCAGCAACTTCACCCCTGTTCTCAACTCCACCGCTCGTCAGCTTGTACCATCATCAACATGTCCAATATCATCGCCTGGCTGGTCCCAACGGCGCGCAACTCCATTGCCGACAAAGCAACCCATCTCCCCTCCAACATCTCCCGCACCGTCCTCACAACGTCCTCCCCGACGCTCGCCTCCCGCCTCCCAAACCTCCTCACCAGCCGTCCCCCACGCGCCCTTCAGCTGTCCTTCGACTCACCTCCCAAGCGCCCGGGCTCCTTTGTCCTCGGCGCTGACCCAGCCACCTGCGATGTCATTCTCCCGCGGCTGCCAGGCATCGATGCGCAACATTGCGCTCTGAGCTTTGATGCCGAGGGACGGCTTGTGCTTAATGACTTTTCTGAGTGTGGGACGCAGGTTTGGTACGACTGGGAGAGCAACGGCGATCAGACCGACTACACGTGGATCCTGAGTTCGGGTGCTGAGCATGGGTTTCCGAGTATGGTGCAACGCATCACAGTTGATATCCAAGGCGTGAGATTCCAAGTTGTGGTCAACGACCACTCGGCCGACTGGGAAACATACCATGACAAGGTAGACACGTTCTTGCAACAGCCTGCGTGGACTCAGGGACTCTCAGCGGGCTGGGATCGAGGATCCATCACTCCGATCGCACCGCTGTTTTCAACGGTGCCACTATTTCAACATATTTTTGTCAAGGCGTTGGGCGAGGAACCGGTCGGGGAAGTTTATCTGTGGAACTTGGCAAGGCCGTGGGAGCCAATGGTGAAGGCGGCTGCTTGAGAGTACTTTTCCATGTTTATCGGTAATTGGCGTTTGGGTTCGGTCGTTCTATGTCTGAGTAGCTCGGTAGGATATGGCTCTCTTGTGTTATTGGGGCGATGTAGGACGCATCCTTTCAGCATTAGCGAAACACCTGTTGGGCTGTGGTAACAGTATTCATCATTAAACCAAGGTATCAAACAACTCCTGGCTCCTCATAGTCCCATGCCATGCTTTTAATCATCCTCGCTCACCGCCAGCACCTCGCGCTTCTCCTGCTCGTTGTCCTGTGTTTGCTCCTCTTCATCCACGGCAAAGCGAGTCATGCTGAACTCAGGCACCCGTCTCCTGTGGGCCCTCTGGCTGCCCCTCTTGCCCTTGCGCATCTTAGCCGTCGCTGCGTCCTCAGCCACAACAGCCTTCTCGCCCTGCTTGTCCAGCATGGTGCCCTCTAAGCTGAGGTAGCTGGTCTCTCCGCTGGTGCCGACGTCAAAGTTGCGTATCCGGAAGCGGATCTTGCCCTTGATCTTGTCGCCGTTGCCGTCAGCCCAGAAACCGGTGCTGTGGATCTGGCGAACGACGCCGTGGTCGTCGGCGGTAATGACCGAGGCGGTCTCTTCAAAGCCCTGAGCTTCGGGTGCTTCATTGGGGATCCATTTCCAGTCGGGAGGAAGTCGACGGGCTTCGATCGAAGCGTTGAACTTGCCGAAGCAGACAACGCCAATGTGTCCCTCAGTCTGCAGGTTGACGCTGCCCTCCATCCAGGCACCGCGGCTCGGCACGAAAAGATCGACATCAGCCGTGATCCAGCCGAAACCAACAGCGGCCTCGTCCTTGGCCATGACAGTCGCCGGCGACTCGTCATCCGTAGCAGCCCCGTTTCTGCCGGGCTTCTCGCCGAAGGCGACGTTCTTGTAGTCCAGCAACACACCGCGCAGAGCGGGCACATACTTGTTTTGAAGGTGTCGTAGGTGTTGGTACTCTGCGTTCGTCACAGGCTGTGCCCAGCCGATGGGGTACAGAGGCTCGTAGAGAGACACGGTCTGGGTGAAGAAGGGGAATTGCGGGTTCGCGGGCATGTCGGGCGGCTGGTGGATTTTGGACTTGGACTTGGACTGCTTGGCGGGAGATGCGACATCGACGTCCATAGCATCAGGGTCGGCGGGTGAGGCATCTTCTTCGGGCTCCTCGACCGTTGTCTGAGCCTCAACTTCCAGTTCGGCTTGTTGACCCTTCTTGGACTTATTCTGCTTCTTGTTCTCGGCCTTGTTCGTTGCCTCCACCGCCTCAGTCTCCTTGTGCTTCTTCTTTTGTTTCTTCTTCTTCTCGCCGTCAGCTACGACTGGATTGTCTACATCCTCAGCAGAGACTGCGGCGTCTTCCGTCTCATGGTGCTTCTTCTTCTTCTTGTGCTTCTTTTCCGACTTGGGTTCTTCTACCGGAGCAGGCTCGCTCTCTGGTTGCGCCGCACTCTCCTCTGCATGTTTGTCTTTCTTGCTCGTCTTCTTCTTCTTTTCGGCCTTCAGGTCTCCGTTTGTAACCTCTGGCGCAGGAATCTCGGCGGCGGTACTCTTGGACTTTTTGTGCTTTCGCTCGGTGTCGGCACTGGTATCATCTTCTCGCGCGCGTTTCTTTTCCTTTTTCGACTTCTTTTCGGCCTTTGCCGCGTGATCGATTGGCGCCATTGTTGCGTCGTCTGTTGGCGAGCTACCGCGGTCGTAAGGTGTAGAAGAAGCCGGGAGGTAAATTTTTTTAGGCCTTATCGATTATCGTATGGACTCACCGAGATCACCGAGGTCAGTGGTGGGGTGGGGGGCTTCACCTGGAAACGTCAACCTTGGGAAGCGATTTACCCTGGACCGTGTCTTTACGACTCATATGCCTCAACAAATTGCGAGGAAAGAAGGAGAAATCATCATTGGGACTGGAAAATATGGATAAATCAATCCATTGACTAGTTTTTATGCTCCTTAGGTTCTCGTCTCTTCAGATTGCAACCGGATCTGCGTCGCTACGATCTGTTGTTCCCTTCACAACACATTTTCCAAGTAAGCCTGTAAATGCAAGCGCATATTACACTCGAACCACCAATGCTCGGCAAAGCCGTGCAATATCCCATCAAAGATCAGAAAGGCCAGTTCATGAATAAGAAGCAAATGTTTCAGTATAACTCATTGTGATAGCAAGTCTTGGTCTCAGCCAGAGTCCAAGCGGGTCATGTTCACCAAATAATGGTGCAAGGCCAGCGCAACTACCAAGAAGCGTGACTTAACGATGAAAGCAGGCGCAGGATATCTGAGCGGCTAAAATTAGTCCGAAGACATCGAGAGAAATCACATATTAAATCCACAATCACCATCAGTTGCGGTCACGCTGATTGTGGAGCATCTACCTTTCTGGAACTCTTCGTACCAGGAGGATGGCGACAATCACGACAGGCCTCAACGCAAATGAGCGACGTCTACTCCAAGATCCACCTCAGGGCATAAAAGATATGGTCTACGCGAGAAGTAGATGGATCGTATTTCCCCGGATGATCGTCCGTGGGGAAGATATTCAGGAGTTCCCCTCGTGCTTCGGGACGGCCCTTCAAACACCTGATTGTTGACCCATCGGAGAGATGGTGAATTGGATTTCACAATACCTCAGATATCAGGACTTAGAGCTGGGGTAGTTCTTGGAACATGACCCATAAGACATGTGGTGGTTGTGACATTGATCGAGTATATGCTTTGACGATCACAACATGGAGGAGAAGATGGAGGACGAGAGTGTAGACGACCGGGCATGAACGAACTACTCGAAAGTTGGTCCAGGATGGCGTATTCTCTATTCTCTGCGATACCGGCAAAGAAACCAACCTGGACCACTTGGATAAGTATTTTCTTGCATGAATTGCCTCACCTGCATGAAGGAGGAATGTTCGTAGAGCCGACTTGAGATCCTAAAACTAACCTCTGCGGCTAGACGACCATTCTGGAAGGTGAGCGGATTGTCCGGACTCCACCATCCGGGCAATGGACCAGAAGCCAAAGCATGAGGCAATTGTCAGCCGACTCAGAATGGTCGATTCAGGCTAAGTTGCCAGAGCAGACAACTGACTCGAGGCTATCCAGACTCTGATGGCAAGGCCGAGTGGAGTCGCACTACTGAGCGTGCATTGTTGAGTCCTGCAATGGTAGCCAACCGTACAAAACAAAAGCATGGCGTATTGATGGCGTATCAGACGGCGCATGGGACGGCGTCTGTGACGGTCGTTGAGGCGTACATAACGGAAGAATGTGAACAGGATCCGGTCATAACCGGCGGAAGAGTCTCGGGAAGTGAGTGGCTGGGAGAGTGGCTGGGAGAGAGGAGAGCGTATGAACTCTATGTCAATGCACTCGCGGTGCAAAGAGAGTTTCTGGAAGACATCAAGAAGCATCATACAGGTGGTAAGCAGGTTGTTAAAGGCGGGAAACGATGTCACCGAGCCCATTGTCAACGTCTGATGGAGGGAACCACGCGGTGAAGCGTTGCGTCAACGCTCGGGGCTTCACCTCTATTCTGGTCAATAAAGCCGCAGAGTTTCAGACTTTGAATCAGCGGCTTTTTCAATTAATGAAAGAAGCTCAAAGAATCAAACTGTCAAAGCCAAAGCCATGTGGTGGCGGGTGTCCTAGGAACGCCGTCTGTTGCCGTGGCGCTGCCTCTTCCGCTCTTCGAGGTTCAAGCACCCATTAACAAGCACAACTCCTCAACCTTGACCAATGAGAAGAAACAAAAAAGTTTTTACATTTCTTTGACAAGGTACGTACCTTCAGAGTTTGGTCCTGGAGGCTGGGCTACCTAGGTACTCGATTGGTGTGAGTGCATGTCAGTTGAAGAGTGTGAGTGGGTTGTTGAGCAAAGAAAAAAGAGCTGTGAGTGGGCGTTGTAGGGTAACAGCAGCGGAAAAGCCCCGAGGTCCTGGAAAATCCGCTAAACTGTTGTGAAAACCTTGATTTTTAAGCCAGGCACCAAAGGCGACCCATCGTCAGCCCACAACGGCAGGGCACAGTCTCGATAACCAAGACGTGAGAAAAGTTGCGCACAGTATGAAGACAAGAGCGACGAAAGAGGAGAACCTCAGCGACTCAGCACGCGGAAACTCGGAGAAGGTGACAAAGACGCCTTGGCTGACCAAACGACAATTGGGCAAAAGTAGAGTTGTATCAGCTAACAGACCAGGCAGGATGGTTCTGATTCGCTCAACAGAGCGGCTGGTGAAGCGGCAATTGTCAATTGTGCTTTTACTCTGACACTCGGAGCACAGAAGAGCATGATGGAAAGATGAGACGGCCCAAGCCAAGTTTCTTGCACTTTGTGACGTGGCTTTGCTCAGCTGGTTTCTGGCGTGTTTGTGTGAATCCCTCCATCTCAGTCCCAGGCGTCGGTTCCCGTCAAAAGACGCCCTGTTTTGTTTGAGTGAATTGAGACAAGAGATAGTAGACCCAACTCGGCAAAACGAAACAAGCTTATCGGCTTCCCGCCACGTCCCGTAGCCGGCGGCGTTCCATGGCATTGCACTGCATGGTTATGGATCGGTGCTTGGCAATCACGATTTTTACCAAGGCACAATCGCAAGTCTCTTTCTGTTGACAAGTGACAAGTGACAAGCGACCGTCTTGTTTCCTCACTGTTTTCTCTGGCGCGTTTGCACTGATCCACCGTTCCACAGCGTCAGTACATAGTGCGGCCATTTTGGACGGTGTCTGCACACAGTGAGTGTCAGTGTCAGGCGGATGCCCAGGTAGGCCAGGCGGTCAGGCAACCATTTCAGGCCGCCAACAAGAAACAATTCTCAACGACGCGCTTGTTGGTCGCGCGGCGCATCGCATCGCATCGCTACGCGGGCCCGCAGAATGCAGCAGAGTTTTCTCGTCCGTTTCCATCGTTTCGTTCCCTCACTCCGTCTCTTACTGCGTGCGTTTGCCTGGGAAACGGAGCGCGCGACTGTGACCATAACCCACCCACACTCGCGACTCGACTCGACTTGACCGACCGATCGAGTGCCGAGAATCGAGAAGCTACTATTTTACGTACTACAGCTCGGCGAGGTCTAGCCCTCCCATGGATCTGTTTCTGCCGCCCTTGTTCCCCGGCGCCTCCAGGCACAGGAGAAACATGGAGGCCACACAAGGTCACAAACAGCCCAGGATTGCCAGGCACAGACAGGGGAGCGAACAGGGCTCAGGTACAGCGTGGCATTGCCCAGGCACAGCGTGGCATGGCCCAGGCACAGCGTGGCATGGCCCAGGCACAAGGCTTTGAAACCACCCAGTCAGCGCCCAGCTCCCGACACCTCAACGCGGATCATGGCGCTCCGGGCCTTTGAGTGCGTGCATCTGCCGCCGTGCCGGGTCCCTGACTAACGCACCGTGCCTGGGAAGAAGGATGGCAGACCACGGCAGCCCAGCAGGCCCTAAGCAGATCCAGGCATGGTCAGTGAGCCATTTTCCTGCCAGGGGACGGCACGCGATGAAGTCGACCCGGCACCCAGCTTGAGACCTCATTACTGTAGTCCTTGTGTCAATAGATAAGCTCATGTAGTAGTAATTAAAGTTGTGGTATGAACGACTGTTGCCGTGCTTTTTGTCCCTCACTAGGTAGCCAGCGAGACAAAGCCTCCAGCTACGACTGGCTGCCCTTGGGTCACCCACACCATCAACGGCCTTTCAAAGCTAATGAGGATTTTCATTCCATCCGATACGTACCGTCGGCAGCGTGCCGAGCGGGTCCACGTTGCTGCCATTACCGGCGGCGACGGACGGACGACAAGACCCGGCGACAACCAGTGACATTCTGCTGGGGTTGGCATCGACATCGCGAATCATGGAGCCGCCCGTCTCCCTGACTCTGGGCGCTCCCTGACTCTGGGCGCTATGGGCCTAACTCTGGCTATGGATGGGCCCAGCTCTGGGGGACTGGTCCACCCCGCCCACAACCACGAGCGGTCACTTTCTCGGCGACGTCTCTTCTGTTTCGCCTCGAGGCATATGCGTTGTGCGTCTTTTGTCTCCTCGGGGACGCACGCCCTTGCAAGAGTTCTCGTCGATCCATGTGGACGTGGGCTCTCACCCGCACCCGCACCCGCACCCGCACCCCGAGACGGCTCTCCCGCTCCCATCTCATGTATATAAAGTCCACCACCTCCACCCCAGATGCAGGCTCTTTCTTCTGGCTCATCAACACTCTCTTGTGGTATTCCTTCCTTTCAACTCTTCTTCGTCACTCCCTCGGCTGGCCGTCGCCAAACCAGACTCAGATCTGAGATCAGTCCTTTTCACACACAACTCACTCCTTTCTTCTCTCCGCCGTGCGTTGAGAAAAACAAGTCGAGCCAGTCTCCAACAACTGCAAATTACGATTCAACCGTACAAAAGCTTTTTGAAAGACTTTTTACATACACCGTCAACATGTTCGCCAAGTTCACCGCCATCCTCGCCGCCGCTTCGGCCACCCTTGTCTCTGCCGGCCCCATTGCTCGAGGCAACTCTGGCTCTTGCAGCGTCACTCCCCATGACCAGTACTCCTCCTCTATTGGAGTCTTGGGTTGCAAGATCAATACTGATCGCGTGGCCTACTGGCCAGGAGACGTCGACTGCAACAACATCTGCGTCAAGGTTTCCAACAAGGGCCGTTCTGTCTACCTCCTGAAGATTGACTCCTCCGGTGGTGCCCACGACATCTCCTACGATGCCTGGAACTACCTTGGCTTCGGCACTTCTGCTACCAAGGACCCCCAGCAGGGCGGTGGCATCCCTATGAACTACGAGTTTGTCCACGCCTCCAAGTGCAAGGACATCCTCCACAAGGGAAAGCTGCCTCTCGCTGCTGCCAACAGCATGAACTACGTCGCCTCTTGCCTGAGCCAGCCCAAGAGCTGGGTTGCCCAGAACTACGAGCTCTACAACATTGGTGACCCCGTCTGCAAGAACGGTGTTGATGAGAAGTGCCACCTCAACCTTGCTGTCAGCAACCAGCCTGAGTGCCCTAGCGGTCTCGGCTCCGTCAAGAAGCTCAACCTCAAGGTCGAGAACATCCTCTACGGCTCTGGCAAGAAGGTTACTGCCCTGTAAGAGAGACAGGACTGCAACCTTTTGTCTCAAACTTATGATCATCACAATAGAAAACAGCCGCCCTGGCAGAGGTCCAGGGGCTGTTCCACTCGCTACGAACGATATGAAAACTTGGGAATGATACAGGATACAGGAAAAATCTGTTTTTGCTTCACATTCGCTTCATGTACATACTTGATGGACAAGGTCAAATACCATTCACATTATTTCTTCACATTGCCGTTTTCTCAAACGTCACCCGTGCCTGATAACTCGTCCGTTGTTTCTGAGTGGCTTGATGTAAGCCGACCTTGAAACTAGTCCGCCTTACACGCCCCCTTGCTCTCAGCCCCCTGCCCCTGCTCTCAGCCCTTGCTTTTGACGCTCCCCCCTTGAGGCTTTTCCAATTTCTCGCGAATCACACGAGCGCGACAACCTCGGGAGCTTCACCTCCTGTAACCCAAAAGCTTGCCCCTGCAAAACCTTTTTTCCCCCTCATTAAACATGGACCAGCGGTTCTGGGAAGCGTCGCGCGTAAGAGCGCTGGCCAGTAGGGACGTGAGCGACCTGCAGAGGAAGGATTCGGGCTGGCGACAATCCCCCGTGAGAGGGAAGTTGAAACGAAACGTCACATTCTCTCATCTAAACTGACTTTCCCTGTTGCTTCGCTGGCCGGCCTTGCATGAGTGTTGAGTCTGAGAGTTCATCCAGTGACACGCTGGCTGGCTCTGCTCTGAGCCAGGCAAATTCATTAAACTTACATCAGGCTTACACCGCACAGACAACCGTTGAACAGATACGCGGTCCTCACCGAGAAAAAAACGTACGTTTTATGGATACAGGTTTCTATTCATTAAGATGCGAGCAGACGTGTCAGTTCGGCGAGCTTGGGCGGTATGCGGGAGGAAGCCCAACCATGCCACGTCGAACGAGATCTGGGGAGGGCGGCTCGAGCGTCGATAATCAAGATGAAACCGGGGCAGAAAAACAACGCATCCAGGCAGTCTTGTTGACTCGCTGCCTTTTTGTTTATTTATTCATTACATACTCCGCACTGGCCAAGTGGTTCGCCGTCAGTTTCGGAGCTATGTCAAAAAGGTGATTGGGAGGATGTTCCAAATAACGACATGGGACCTTTGCGTGAGGATTTAGAGAGGGTTATGTGGTCTACTTGTTTCTGAAAGAACCTTTGTTAATATTCCCAGTCGAGACCTGTATTCTCGACTTGAAACGCCAGTTGCGGGGGGATTAGTCCATCTCCGTTACGAATATCCAGACGTCCTTTGCCGCTTCTCAACAGCATACTCAGTATAAATTGGTCTCCTACAAAGCTTGCACAGTGAACCGCTGACCATCCGTGCTTGTTCTGCTTGTTGACGTCCGCCCCTTTCTCTACCATTGCGTGGACTACTTCAGGACACTTCTCCCATACAGCCCGATGTAGAGGAGTTCGCCCCTCGCGATGCTCCTCAAGGTCTGGATCTGCCCCCTTCTGCAGCAGATACACAACCCAGCGCATGCGGTCGTCAGGTGAAAGCGAGCGTTCAGAAGTCATGATGTGTAGGACAGAGACCCCTTCATCGTCCTGGGCATTGATGTCTTGTGTGTATATAACTAAGGTGTCCTCCACTTGCTCATGGTCTTTCGAGCCTGCGGCAAGCTCCGTGATCGCCCAGTGAAGAGCTGTTTTCCTCCTCTCGTCTACAACCGCTGCATTCGCTCCAGCATTCAACAGTAACACGACGAGATGATAGTTCCCATGATGAGCGGACAGATGCAACGCTGCCATGCCCCCCTTGTCCTGTTGATTTATGTTTGCTCCAACCTCGATCAGGACGTTGGCGACAGAAATTTGATCATGCAGGGTCGCAATATGCAATGCCGTCTTTCCACTTGAATCTTGACTGTCGATGCTTGTGCCCTTTTCAACCAAGATCCTGGCGACTGAAGCGCGATCATGAAGTGCAGCAATGTGCAATGCTGTCTTCCCGGCTCTGTCTTGGCTGTCGATATCTGCTCCCCTGTCCAAGAGGACCAAGATCACTGAGAGGTCGCCCTCGCGAGCAGCAATGTGCAGAGCTGTATGGCCCTCCTTGTTGCGCGCATCTGGATCAGCCCCGTATTCTAGAAGCAGCTAGAATAGCGTTGGATGATTCACTAGCTTTCGGTTGACTGCCGCATGGAAAGGAGTACACCCATCGTGATCTGGCTGATCCATATTCATCTTAGCCCTGGCCTGTAGAAGTAGCCACGCAACGTGCCCACGCCCATAGTCTACAGCACATCTGAACGCCGATAAACCCCCATCGATCGTGGCATTGAGGTCGGTGCCTTCTCCAACAGCAATACAATTATTCCAGCATGACCTTCACGAGATGCCCAGCAGAGAACCGACCAGGGACCACGGGGTGCACGAAAAGTGTGCTGGGCACCTCCTTGGATCAGAGTGTGAACGATTCGTTCGTGGTTATGTATGGCGGCATCTCGAAGCGCATTCCAACCGTCTTCGCTTTGGATGTTCATGTCGGCACCTCGCTCGACAAGCAATTTGACGATGGATTCGTATCCGTGTTGCGCAGCAATCCTGAGGGCCGTGTATTGACGACAGTCGAGAACGTCGACGAGACCAATCGCCTTATTTTGCCGCAGAAGAATTTTGATGGAGCCCATTCTCCCTTGTTTGACCACTTTGTGCAAAGCGGTTTGCCCATTGTTATCGGCTGCTTTCATGTCGGCTCCCCTATCAATGAGAATCTCAAAGATCCTTTCATGACCGAGTGCAGCTGCCCAGTGCAATGGGGTCTCTCCCTTTTCGTCCTTAGATTGAGTTCAATGCACGTAGGGAGCACGAGATTGATGACTGTCGAGGAGTTGAGATACGTTGCAAGATGTAAGCTGCTAATACGTCTCTCAAACGCAGCTGGACTATCGCTCATTACCTCAATTGCTGATGATGGCTTCTTCTCGTTCGACATGAACCTCGTAACTTGGTCGCAGAGCTCTCAGTCTGAAACTCCATCAAGATGAATATGCCAATGATCGGCTGCGTAGTTGAGAAACGGATATTCCTCCAGACGCTGCAATATTTTCCAACGCTGCGATTCTCTCTCTTTTTTTTGCATCTTTCATCGAATGCTTCGAAGGAGAGATAAGCAAGACATTTCCTCGCCAGTTTCGCCTGAACTTTGAGTAAATCCTTGTCTTCAAAGAGGTAGGTTTGGAGATATTGCTTGGCAGTGTAGTGCACCAATCGCATGTCGTGACTCTCTTGGTCAACTGGCACGATGCCGGCGCAGGCCAACGTTAAGACTTGTTCATCGATCAGGCGGCTTTCAAGGTCTTGCAGGCCAAAATCTCCATCCCGGACAGCAAGGGTGTGGCGTAGCTCCCGAAGTGTCAACGGCCTCAAAGCGAACAGTAGCCAAGACAGTATGCCCATTGTCAATTTTTGTCTCTGGGGACTCTGGGCCTTGGTTCGTTCTATCACTGTGTTATGTATCCTGCTGGGGCTTTCTGGAAGGGTTTTGAGTCGACCTCGAAGCCCACTAACGGTGAGCTCCTGGACCAGCAGCTCCATGTGAATGCGTGCAAGAAGGAACCTGCGTGATACACCATGGATCAGAGTCCTACTGCTATATAATTTGAAGGGAAGACTTACATTTCACGAGCCCTACCAACAATCGTTTTGGTAATTGCATCCGGTGTAAGATCGGTCTGTGCCTGCTGACTGTCCCTGGCCTGTGTGAAAGCATCACAACCATTGAGTCGGCTCTTGACATAGAGTGTCAAGTTATTATTGTTTGCGGAAACGTCAAGCTCATAAGTTGGTTTAAGCTTTCTGCCAAAGCTTTGAACCATGTTTGAAAAGAAAAGGAAGTTCACTTGGGATGGTAATTGAGACAAGGCCTTTGAAAGCTCATCCTTTGCTGTTGCCTTCGTTTAACATGACCACCCGTCCAGTGCATCGATGACAATAAACAGCTGGCCGAACTTCTTGATCTCACCCTCGAGTAGCTCCACAAGGCGCTGGCGGCTTGGGACCGACGCTTTGGTGATACAATCCTGTTACATGGTCTTGATGTCGCTGGAAACGACATCCTGGTTGGTATTGCATGGCTTGTGCCAACAAGGTGGCGAATAAGTTCATGATGCAACTTCCTGTCGTTTGAGCCTCAGAATCCCGGTAGCTCAGATAGGCGAATATGCATGGCGCATTAGTGCCGTTATTTTTGAATCTGATGGCGAGATGCTGAATGACGATTGAGCCAAGTGCTGTCAGCGCTCAGGAACTGGCACTGGAAAGGAGCTATACTGTAACAAGAGGAAGACGAACGCTAGAACTATTTTGCCTGCTCCAGCTAGGATATTATCATCAGTGACTACAAAAACATGTAAGAGAGCCGCACTCACGAATTCCGTGGCACCAGACCGTAGTACCAGCCTCACTTTGCCAGCGAGTGAAGTTTTGGCTCTCCAAAAGCCATTGTCCAGTCCCAGGGACCTTGCTGGCTATATCAATGGACTCTTGGTGCCGGTGAATGGAAGTGGAAGCTGAAAAGTCATAGAGCCATTTGAGAACCATGCGTCTTTCGTCATATGCTACACTTGTCAATGCGACAGCTCGAGGAGGAGAAGTAGTAATACGCTACCGGGTGGATTCATCTCTACACATCAGTTAGAACCCTACAAAGAAAGATACATAATGAGACTAAGAGCGAACAGATCGAATTACCATTCTTGAAGCCGTCATTGATCATCACGTTGCTTCCAGGCATCGCAAGAACAGACTGGCTGATTCCTTCATGGTCGCCATGTGATGCTGCAGAGTTGATGATTAGCCAAGCAGGGAACAAGGAATTTGTGGAACGACTGAAATGTCCCTCGAAGTTGTTGGCAACGCGAATAAAGGTTCATTCTTTCGGTTGAGAAGCGAAACGGTTTCACAAACCAAACTTGGCAGCCGACGTGCGGATGTCGTGGCCCACAACCGACTGATGGACTCTCCCTAGCAGCAACTGGCCACGGTCAGAGCTATCAGTCTCTGAGGGACCGGTCTGATATAAAGTTAGCCGACTCAATACCTGTAAGATTGGGTTCGCGATTGTCCATGTGGTGAGTAGTACTTGAGCTGACTTAAGTGTTGATGTCCCCATCGATTTAGTTTACCACTTTGCAAGTACAGCACTGTCTTATCCAGATGTCCTGGGCTAATATGACTGGGACGAGAGCTTCAAACTTTTGAGTAGGTTTAGTTACCGACGTCTTCACATTTGAGTATAAGGGAAACGTGGGAGTTTGCGCCATGGGCAAACGCACAACGCGCAAGTCACGGCTTCGTCAATTCTGCGTTCTTCATTGTCCAGCCTCATGTACGCATTCAACTCACAAGCTATTTTTTCCAGGCCCCATGGCTCTGGCCAGGCACAGAATCAGAGTGATCATGATGCAGTGTTAATACAGCAGTATCAAGGGTTTTACCCTCAAGTACCAGAAGGACTAGATTATTCTGAGCATCCCCTCGCGGACATTACGTCGCCAGCCTTACCAAACGACAATACCCAGCGCCGCAGCCAGGACTTGCCCCGTGGAACAAATCATTTCCGCAATGCCGCGCAAGACTCGTGTCAACAACAACCAAGGACCTTCATCAATGGAGACACTGCAGCGGGGTCGAAACCGAGGGGGCGGTTTCCCGATCATGTCTGACAGCCGCTCTCTAGGCTCCGCTGGAGGAAGCCCAGACGACAAAAGAAGTGCCCGAGAGCCTGGACGGACCATGAATGCAAGACAAAAGGAAGACTGGCCATTCTTAGATTTTGAACCACAGGGGATAAACAGAGAACAGGCGGAGCAAGGTATGCGTCGTCCTCGGGAGCCAAGCAAACAGAGGGAACCGCCTGCATTCGTTCCTACACCACCACAACACGCCCAACCGCCGGCAGACTGGTGAAGCGGTGATGCTGTTCCAACACAAGGTGACCAGTGGCTTGGCCAAGAGAATGTTACGGGGTATCCTCCGCCAATAGCTACGTCACATCCCTCTCACCTGTTGCATTACTTGGGACAGAAGCAACGGCCCAGGCCATCTATGGCTAAGCAAAACCCCATCTACTTGGGCCTGCTTCCACTGTCGGCACATCCAGATCTGTATTCCCCGGCTCTCTACCAGAACTAGCCCTCCCAAAGGATGATATTGCGACCGAGGCGGTCGTGCTGTGGTTGTAGATGCTGCATGGTGGAGACAAAGAGGCATAAGCGATGGTAAAGGGTTTGTCATCAGTATGATTTACGAGGGAGCCATAACGGCACCGAAACGGTGTTGAAAAGAGCGAGATGGTCGAAAACGGTTGTCATCTTAGACCGGCATTGCCGAATAGTTGTTGTTATGATTGAAACTGGTATAGTCGTTGGATCTTGAGGTCGATGCTCCTCCATGTCCAGGTTTAATTGAAGTTGCGAAATCGCTGAAAAAGACAGGTAGAATATCCATAAGGATGTTTTGTTTTTAAACGTAGGAGATGTCCCGCAGCGGATGGCTTTCAGGTTCCCGCGACTGATAATATGTATAGATGTCACATCTAATATAACCCGAGACACCCTAAGCTTTATAGTCTCTAGTTTTACCAGTGTGTAATAATATTACCTAAAGAGCTACTTATAACTCTCTAGAATAATTATAAGAATTATAGAGCCTACTCTAAATTTTATGGGGTTTCTTTTATTTCTTACCTATAGAAATG
>JAAVUK010000101.1:0-97127 GCA_014899095.1 Fusarium buxicola | reverse complement strand
ACCTTGCCTTTGAGAGAGCAATGAGCAACATAGACTACATAGCAGTGACTAAGTTGCTCATATAGTCACGCGGTAAGAGCGACTTGTCTTTACGACTTTCAAAGTGAGTGAAAGTAAACAAAGAATGGGAGGCGGAGAAATTGACCACGGATAGATGGATGAGCCGGTTTCGGAAATACTGCACATTCTGCCTTAACATTCACACTACATCCAGCCTCAACTCTTGTTTAGTCTACTTAGATTGTATTTGCTGAACTGTAAGAGTTGAAGCTAGTGAATCTAACCTTGCATTCCCCATCATGTCCTTAAGAGG
Organism: Fusarium buxicola; assembly: GCA_014899095.1. NCBI lineage: Eukaryota > Fungi > Ascomycota > Sordariomycetes > Hypocreales > Nectriaceae > Fusarium > Fusarium buxicola. Next base: position 96,814 of record JAAVUK010000101.1, on the reverse strand, counting down.
ACTTGCCCTTGAGGCTGAAAGAGTACCTGGCTTGAAGAATGTAAGGATCACCACCAGGCTCGAAGATCTGCTTCTGATCCCTAAACCACTCGGGATGGTTGATGCCGTCAATGTAGTCCTGAACCTCCATCACAACACAGCCATACTGGGGAATTGTCCGCGGGAAATCAGCATTGTTTTTCAGCCCTTGCGTCTTCTTTAGCGGAGTGGTGCCCTTCTGCTGAGTGCAGCTGTAGAACTGGAAGGCGTCTTGGTCGGTGTACACATCAATCTGGATTCCAGACCACGAGGAGGACAAAGTTGCCACAGGACCCTCAGTGCGCCAGTCGTACTGTCCAAGCTGGCCGCGGTTGACAGTGTAGCAGGTATCTACAGCCATTAGTCTACAGCCATAGCAAGTTTCATTTGACAGGACTTGAATACACACCATATCCAGTGCAGTTGAAGCCGCAGTTGTTCTTCAAATCCTTGTTGTTTTCCTGGTCGCCAATTTGCTTGGGAGCACTCCAAAAGTCATTGACGGAGCCTTTGGTATTCGGAATGATATCGCCTGTCGGGATGAGAATGTTGTCAACATCTACACGTTGGCCGCTGTAGGGCATGTGTAGAGTGTGGTTGGATATCGTGCTTGTCTCGTTGTTGGAGAAGCCGTCGAGATTCCAGTACGTATGGCTGGTAAGCATTATAGGGGTCTTTTTGGTTGTCGCCAATGCCACGATCTTGATGTCCCAGTCGCGTCCAGTGAGGGTGTAAGTCACGTATGACACCACTTCTCCCGGGAAACCCTCCTTTCCGTCTGGGTCGACAATGGAGAAGGTGATGCTGGACTTGGTGTATGAGACCACGGTGAAGTTGCGATAATCCCATCCGTCAGGTCCTCCATGCAACGTGTTTAAGCCGTCCGGAGCCTCGGGTGTTTTGTTATCGTTTGGCTTGACTTTGTACTTTTTGTCATCGATCTCAAAGGTGCTGTTCCGGATACGGTTTGCATATCTGCCTGGCACGCCGCCAAAGTGCGCGTGGGCTTTGTCGATGCCGTAGTAGGTGGCATTGTCAAACCCGGCGACAATGTCGCGGGTGATTCCGTACTGATCTTTAACCCAGAGATCGGTGATGGAGGCGCCATATGGAATAAAGGCGGCTTTGATTCCATCACCGGAGAGCCAGTATTTGCCGTCCTTGTCAGGACCATCTTTGCCCTTGGCTGCGAGGGCCCAAGGAAGGGACGCGGCGAGAAAGAGACCCCTGCTGAATAACATGACGGCGACAGTCAAGACTTGGTACTGATGGGGAGTGGACGATCAACGACAGCAGTCTCACGACTTTATAGATGGACGACGTCTGCCGCGCCTCCAAGCTGCGGAACAAATAATGCAACTTCCGCCAACCAGATGACGTTCCAAACTATAGGATTCGAATTCCTGCAGATTGGACCGCATGAACAGTATGACAATCGGTGAGTGGTGCGGGTGTCATGATATTTGTTAGCCCTCGGGTGAGTTGCCGTTGGGAGGTTGCAATAGCTCGACCTGGCAGGGGACCTTGAAGGTTGCATTCGAGCTAACTTTCCCCAGGTTTTCGACCGAGGGATTATTGGTGCGCTTGACTTGGATGATATCAGCGAGAGCTCCGGAACCTTGACACAGCTCCGCGAACAAGGATATTGCGATCGCCGTGCGGGGTAACCCACTTGATTACTGTGCCGCCGAGGTACTCGCCGAGCATGATGAGGAGAATGAGCTGTTGCTGAGTAGAGTCTGCGCCAAGTCAGCGTCTTCCCCAGACCAGAGCTCTGGGCGTCGTTTCTTTCGCGGCAACTTGACAGCATTTAGCCGAAACATGAACAATTCAAGTTATTGGCGTTTAATTGCCTTGTCCCGGCATGAAACTTGTTTATACCGTCTTCTCACCCCAGTCATTTACGCCAACACTTTCTATTCGCGCGAGTAACACTACTCTTTTCATTTGTTAACCGCTATACCTAACCTACTAGATCCGAGGCTAGTGAAACTTTATGAAATGAATACATGTTCTTGCAGTAGGCCTAATTTAATTTTGTTAAATCTTGCAGATGGCTACCCACACTCTGTCATTTCTCACCCTGTAGCCGCATTATGTTGTGCATTGTTCATAACCCACGAGACTTGGCATGGACAACTATTAAATCCAACCATAGGATTCACGCTTTCTATTCACTGTGATGTGTCACCTCCTACCGGCCTCAGCCAAGCGGCTGACTGCCGTTCAGGTTCGACAGGCTACCGCGACGAACATGTGAAGTTAGCGCGTGCTTTCATAGGAATTGATTACCCACATCGGTGCACTGGTTTCAATCTTTTAGCAGGTAACTCTTCATAGTACAATAACACAATCTACGTATTCTTCTCACATGCGCTACAGAGGCAGTCAGAGTGATATAAAAGATACAGATGCCATCGCAGTCAGCAGTGTATAGAGCACCAGACGTTGTTGCATGGATGGGAAATTGCGAATGGGGATATACTAAAACTGCCTTTCTAATATACAAATCTTTCTATAAAACGCTAAAATAACAATGTATAGAGTATATAAAACCCATGAGCTGCGCAGCAAACTAATTATCACTATTGTGGTAGTATTGTCTTCGCGTGAAGTGACTCACAGCCCATGTCCTGTCTGCTATCTCTGCTCATGGCACAAGCCAGACCGTCGTAATGGCGGCGTCAGGTTACTTCGCAGCGATCGACAGAGCTGGCCCTGCAATCAGCTTGAGCTTACTCGGACCATCTGAAAGGCTTATAAGTGCTGACGCTCTCCACTCATTATGTTCTCTCGACAGAGAAACCCAGCATTTCAAGTCACCATGGGCGGCGTTCCTTCAGTGCCCGACGATCACACAAGGTCATTGAAGGTGATTGGTGCAGGATACTCCAGAACTGGTACCCTTTCAATGGCACTGGCGCTGGAGAAGTTGCTTGGTGGGCCGGTAATGCACGGTGGCTCACAGCTACTTGGCAGAGAAGATGGCAAGTCACCATGGCAGTTGAACATGTCCAGTCTGACACCTATAGGCTATGTCAAGCTATGGTCGGAGATCTTCGCAACCCGCCACGACAGGCAAAGACTTCTCAAGCTTCTGCGAGAGGCTACGGCGGGCTTCGTAGCTATTACCGACGCACCGGGAAACTGCTTCATCGGAGAGCTCCTTGAGATTTACCCAGACGCAGAAGTGATCTGTGTCCGCCGCAACCGGGAGAGGTGGTGGAAGAGTTGGGAATCTGTAACGAAACAAGCAGGAACAGGGTTTTTAAACTGGTTTCTGGCTCCAGTTCCCGGGAAGCGATGGTATCCGAAACTTGTTGCGCAATTTTTAGAGCAGTGAGTGATTTTTCTCAGCCAGCTGGACTTGGAAATTGACGTATACGCTTCAAGGCAAGAGGAGAAATGGGGGCCAATGAGCGAAAGTAAGTCACATCTCACTTCACTGTCATCGACTGACACTGACAGCGTAGATCGGATGGACGAGCATAATGAGTATGTAGAGCAAGTCACGCCTCCTGCCAAATTCCACATGATGGACTTGAGCGAGGGCTGACTCCCGTTGTGCAAGACTCTGGGCCTACCAATTCCCGATGAGCCATTCCCCAGAGCGAACGACGCCGAGGCCGTTGAGGGGTTAGCTGTCAAGATTTTTCTGGAGGCTGGATCAGGATGGGCTGTAATACTTGCTGCAGTTGGCCTTTCGGGCTATTTGGTATTCTGTCTGGCCAAGACTACTGCTTAAATAATCGAGCTCCTCCACGCATAGCTTCACCATAGACACAATATCGATATAATAAGTGCACCCAACACAAAGCTTGTGGAAGGTGTTCCTCGAAAACCATCAGACATGCCCTCCTTGAACCCCTTATCCTTCCCACCCAGATATTCGGCACCCAGTTTTGTTAGGCCGCCGTCGTCGTCAAAGAGTGATACACCGTCGCCAGTCCACTCGTTTGCCTCGTCGGACCGAAAAGCTCCAAACCAGGCGTATGCTTGAACAGAGTCAAGCTTGTCGAGACTTTGTAGACTCTCGTTCATCATGGACAGCGTCGCATCCTCGCTCTCTTTTGGGAGAGCCATCTCGGTAATCCAGAAGCGCGCGTCCGGGGCGGTCTCGTAAAATTCACGCAACGTTTGAAGCCAGGACTCGAGGCCGGGAGCATCACCGTACCAGTGGACCGCTACAAAGTCTGTAGGGCAACCATCGTCGTCGAGGTCGTAGCAGGACTCGTTAAAGTCACGGAGCCATTCGAGACCTCGGGGTGAGCCGGTGACACTGGGATGGCTTATAGACCATTTGCGGGACCGTGACTTTGTTGACTTTCTTAGAGGAACAATGTGGTCCAGATATGAGCGAGCCGCTTCTTTGGCAGATATTGAGCTGCCGCCTGTATCCGTCTCGCCGTCTGGTTCGTTAAAGGTGAGGATATGAGTTGAAGAGTCTGGAAGGTCTTTTAGACGTGATTCGAGGCCCGAGTCCGATGCATCATCGAGACCGTGGATCAGAGGCACAAAAGGAAGTGATTTGCTAATTTGATCGGAGGGCCAGAGCGACCAGGTGTAATACCACGCAATCTCCGAGTTGTTTGATAATAGAAGTTCGTTATCAGACTTGTGGTCATCACCACGGAAAGCGAGTCCGCGTTTGGAAGACAGGTCAATGCCATAGGCGAGGCCCAAGAGGTGGACAAAAGCGGGGAGTCGACGCATCATGGCCAAAGCAAAGCGAAATGTTGGACGATGATAGAGTTAGAACCAGCCAGGCTGAGTGCTGCATACTTCAAGTACCATCAACTGATAGAAACGATAATTTTCCACTAGGTTGTGTTTCAAAAAGGCAGGGGTCGCCTTGACGAAGGCCAGAGTTCCCAGTTTGCTGGTTGAATGAGGTGGCAATAGCCTGATCACTCTAGCCAGTGACGTCATGTCATGACCCTTGGCGTTGACGTCGCCACCCCAAGGCTCAGCAGCCAGGGTATGAAGCATCGCCATTTCATAAGACTATGCACGGAGAGAATTCAGATTGAATGGAGAGTTATTCTCCATGGTTATTGACCGCCGGAGCCCTATACGATGATCATCACTTGAATTTGAGAGCTATCTCACAGGGGTGACTCACTAGGTTCGCAAGATAGCAATGCTATCTTGATTCGAGTCATTCTTCATTACAATGAACCCATGAGGTTGTCGCGATGAAAAGTTGCCCTTTTGGGAGAATTGCCCCTTTTGGCGACTGCACGTGGCTCCCGCGTGCGCGCCTTCCTTTGGAAAGGATACAATACCAAAGTCTATTTGCACTGTGGAACCACATATCACGATGGTCTGCAAGTCAATTTATATCAGCCAGAAATTGCCATGATCATGCTACAACGTCTGTACGGAGCTTGATGAAGCCGCATCTTTTCACACGGCTAGAAAACCGGGACAATCACCGAGTTGTCGAACCAGGATGGGAGAACCTAGATGGGGGGTGCAGATGATTATAGATGAAGGGCAAATCGGTAGCTACAGATCTAATTATGCTATATTAGAAGGATGCTTTTGGTATATACCGAAAGAGAGGCTATAGACACTGACCACGAGGAGAGACTTCATAAAGCAAGGACAGACTATGGTGGGCGATGTTGGAACTTGTAAAGCTGCATCAGTCGTTTGTAATTAAAGTCGTTAATTCTATCACACGATCCTCCAAATGATGCCCCAAGGCAATCGTTTGGGCAGTCTCAATTGGTTCCACCCCCGAGACATGGGGACCTGATCGATGTAGTGTTGAATGTAGGCTAAGGTAAGAGGCTGAATGTGACCAACCGGTGAACATAGTTGACCTTGATCAATGACATTTGTCCCGTGTACGGAACACCAATGACAACCAAGAATCCAGAGGTGTTGAAAGTAATGGAGGAGCGGATATCGACCGCGGTTTCCATGCTGCGGATGGGGAATCCTGAAATGATTGCAGTGGTGTTCTCAACCTGGCCGGAAGAAACTCTTTTGTTACAGGGTCAGCATTGGTGGTGGATGACGGCTATACGAAATGGTAAAGGGGGTTTTATTAGGGTTCCCTGACTAGACAAGTCTTGATGCGAATGGCAGCCTCCTGTTTCTTTGTTTGTCGTCTGGCTTGAGACTCACTAATACTAATAGGCTTCCGCGAACCGCATGTCAGGTTGAGGTTCTAGTACAGGCCCATATCAACTTCCGCAGTCAGCAAGCGACTCTCGAATCACCCATAGAATGCCCTCGGAGTTTAAGAGAATAAGAAATATATAATGTTTAAAGTACACTATTTAAATGTGTTCTTATAACAAGTTGTTTTTATCTAATTAATTCTATCTTTCTAGAATAATCCAATTTTAAACTAGATCTTGATAGTTAGCCAAGCTAACCCTGCCCTGCCAGATACCGTATTAAGCCTGATATAGCAGGTATCAGCCATGGAATCTAAGATACGAGAGACCGACCGGGTGAGAAGACCTCGAATCGCAAGGGAGCCTATTAAAAAGAGCAATATTTACCCGAGACCTGGGCTCGTACGTATTGTCAAAGCTTATGGTCTTGGTGGGACCACTAAGTTTCAAGCTAAAACCTCCAAGTCTTAGCGCTTACTATATATGACCTTTTACGCAGCAAGGAATAGACACGGTAGTTGCACCGTCTGACGTAAGCCTATCTATTAGCCTTAATTGCAGCCAGACCGGATCATGCGGATCATGCGGTTATTAATAAGGTTCATATTCCTTTCGGCAATCTCTAATATTCAAATTCCAGGCGTTATTCGAAATGGCTGACCGCATCTTCATCACCGGAGGCACGGGTTTCATTGGAACTCAGGTTGTCGCTCATGTCCTGGAAGCAGGCTACCATGCCCGCCTCAGCATTCGAAAAGATGCCCAGATCTCAACCATCAAATCCTTGTTTCCTCAGTTCGCCCATCAGCTGGAATTCACAGTAATTCCAGATATCGCTGAGAAGGGTGCTTTTGACGCAACGCTCGCCGATGTGGACTATGTTGTGCACATTGCATCGCCATTGGCCGGAGGAGGCCAAAATTTTGAGGACTATCTCAATCCTGCAGTCAAAGGAACTTTGTCGATCCTCGAAGCTGCTTCCAAGTCCACGAGGGTTCGAAAGGTCATCGTAGAGTCTTCAATCCTAGCTCTCATGCCGGTCGGAACCCTAGCTGAACCTGGATACAAAGTAGACGGTGCGTTCACGCGACTTGACCACATTATAGGTCTTGGACTAACGTAAACAGAGGAGACCTCTGGCTCTCACGTCGAATGCGATGTTGATCCGGCGACCTTGAAAGAAACCGAGGATCACCCTACAATGTACCAAGCTTCAAAAATCATGGCTCACCAGGCGACACTTCAATGGTACAAAGACGCGCAGCCTCATTTCGACCTCGTTACTTTTCACCCAGTTTTCGTCATCGGCCCTGACTTGAACCAGAAGGGCCCAGTTCCTAGTGGTATGAACAACTATTTTCTACAGTCCTTAAAGTCCAGCACACCCCTGTTCCCGAGCTCTATAGTGGACGTTCGTGACGTAGCGAAGGCACACGTTCGAGCTCTGGATGTTCAACCCGAGGGAAAAGGGGCCATTGAGGTAGTTCTTGCTGGAAGAGAAGTAACGTGGGGCGAAATCGCTGCGATTGTACGGACAAAGTACCCGGAGGCCACACTGGAGCTGAAGGAGCCCTTTCAGCCGCCCTACAAGATTCGAGCTGAGCGTGCTGAGCGAGACTTGGGCATTCAATGGCGCGACGTGGCGGATACTGTCAGTAGTGTTCTCGATCAGCAGATCTCCTTGGGGTTTAGTGTCGTGGCGTGATCAATTACTGCGAAGGACGGACTATGGGCGTCTGGATTAATGGTTCTATAAGGATCACCATATCGTTACCATGGTAGGAAATAATAAAAGCCGACCTCGCTTGTTGACCCTAGTTTACTTAGCCATTTATTGTGGGAAGCGATAACTTCTATTTGTGCTGGCGTTCAGAGTATTCACTGAAGGATTGGGAAATATTCTTGGCCTAATCTCTTGACTAACAATACATCTTAAAGTAACCGATTTTGGCTTGTAGCTCGGGAATTGATATAATTTCTGCGCAAGAAATCATCAGAGCAAATCCCCGGATCAAATCCCCGCTAACACGAGATGATCAGTTGAAACAGTGATCGGCAACAGCGAACAAAGTTCCCGAAGCATCATCTCCTGATGGACGAGGCTCCCAGTAGCAACAGAGCTCTGCAAGAATGGCTTGCAAGCCTCTTGGTCCACTGATGCTACGCCCCAGACATCTGCCGATCCCTCAACAATGAGCAAGCGATATAATGACGAGTCTCCATTTCGGGCAGCTACACACAATGGAGATTGGCCCGAGTCATCCCTCGAGCCAGTGGCGTCAGCTCTGCCACTGGATAGAAGGACCTTTGCGGCCTTGAGAGTCTTGGAGTCTCCAGGAGTATGAGAAAAGCACAGACGCTGGAGAGCAGTGTCGTTTCCATCATCTCTCAGATTGACCCCCTCAGGCCAGGCTGCAATGAGAATCTCAAAAATATCTGGGCTGCCACGTCGCGCAGCCTGGTGGAAGACGGTGGCTCCAGTATGGTTAACGTACTGAACGTGCGGCTGAATGTCGGACTGCTGGCATAGAAATCGGACAATATCTGTATGGCCCTCGTACGCAGCTTCGCCCACAGACTGGTGCTGGGCCAGATCTTTCCAGCCCGGACGATTGACGGCCAGCATGGTGGTCCTAATCTCCAAGTCATTCTCGGCGGCTATGAAGAGTGCTTTGACAAGTGGCAAACACCCAGAGCGGCAGGCTCGACAAAGAACGTCGTTTCCCTTTTCTAGGATGGCCCCACGCAACTCTCTGATCAAGAACATGAACAACTCTTGCCACATGCTCAGTTGTGGGTCAGAAGGCGTGCCCAGATTGTGCCAGTTCAAGATCGTTTCATAAAATAAGGCGCTGGATCTCAAGGTCTCACCGACAATATCGTGTTTAAGTAGTTCTCTGATGATTCCAACCTGCTGGCTTTTGATCAGGTGTGTAAGAGCTGTCCAGATAGACTCAGGTAAGAAGTCGGAGGTGGAGACATCACACCTCAACATTGTTGCCAGCGAATAGACAGGATCGAATATTGCTGCAACAACCAAAGGATCCAAAGCACTGATTTGTTCTGGAAAGTTGAATTCTGCAGTATAGGCACAGGATGGTCGTTGCCATTGCTGCACCCAGTTCTCGAGTCGATGGGATCCTGCGCTGCACAAAGCCATAAAGTCCGGCGGGCTCGGGCGTGACTCTGAACTTGACTTTGTGAGGTGGACCGTCCAGTACGGTGCTGCGTAAGCGTAAAAGGCGCCCAGGCCCAATTCTGTGGGATCATAATTGTCTGGTGTTGTGTCCGTGACAGGTTCGTCCTCGTCCTCGTCCTCGTCAAATACTCCGCCAATGGCTAAAAGATCCATGTTTCCATCTTTTGAGAATTCAAAAAAGTCCTTTTTTGCAAAATCCTCGAGCAGAAGGGACTTGACACAGCGCTGCAGGAGCAGTCCGTTGAGCAGTTCGTGGCGCGGGTGGTTGGAAGATTTGCGAGAGTCTCTGAGAGCCCAGTCTCTTGGAGAAGACTTGAGAATAAGCTCGGCGAGGGATTGGTGCACGAGACGGATTCGAAAGTCACTCTCGTTTCCTGCGGCAGTGGTACTGATGAAAGGCCTAACAAGGTAGAGAAGGTCAACATCACTGACGGCCTCTTCTAGCTGGCTCAAAGTGTCGATCTGCTCTTCTTCAGGATTTAAGAGGACAGCGCAGGCCAGTTCTTTGATCGTAAGGGGTCGACAAGCAATCGCTAGGATCTCAAGTGCCTGCTCGAGATGTTCTTCATGCTCGGGAAGATCCATACAAGTCTTTTCAAAGAGCCTCCAATACAACTCGGTAAGGTTCTTCGACGAGGGAACTTGCCTCAACGCAGTTTGCAAGCCTTTCTCAGTTCTTATGCGTGATTTAACAAGATACTCGACTGCAATTCGCACCCAGATTGCTGAGCCGTCAGCCAACCCAGAGAGCATGTCAATCGCCTTTTCGCAAAGGGCATCAGGCATGTTAGTCTGATTGATGTGATAAGCTGCGATGATTCGGTCTTGTTTCGGGGAAGATGCAATCTCAAATCGGACTGCGTCTTGAGGGAGGCAATCCTCAACATCCTCGTCGTGTCGAGAGGAAATAAAGACCTTCAGCAAAGCTTGCTTCTTAAAAAGTCCATCGAAGAACGCGAGGACTTGGCGCTTAACTTGGAGCCCGCACTCATCGAGTCCATCGAGCACAACAAAGATCCAGTCTTTGGAAGACAGAATGGCCTCGGAGAGGAAAGCTTGCAGTTGACTGTCAGAATCCACAGGGCCTGTCGAGTTCGCCGAGACATTGGACTCTTTCTTTAGCCACACGAAAAACCGTGCCTTTAGCCGTGGTTGCCGCTGCATCAGCTGCCAGATCAGGCTTCGATACATGGTTCCTAGGTTGGCGGTCCTTTCGTCTGCTCTGCAGTAGTATGCGCAAACAGCGTGCTGCGGCAGCAAACTGTCGGCAAGGTATGCAGTTGTCATGGTTTTGCCCTTTCCCATGTCTCCAAGCATGACTATGATATTCGTTCGACTTGAAGGAGAGATCCAGGAGGTAACGGTGTCATGAGATACAACCCAAGCGCAAGCCTGGTCGTCTCGCTGTTCCAGCTCATTCGGAGAAAAGCTTTGAAGAGTTCTTCCGATATTCAAGGCATCCCGTACTGCGGCTCATGTCAGCTGGGAAGTTTGCAAACGTGAATAAAATGGTGAACCTACCACGCGACTCTATCAACTCATCCTGTAGGCCGTGAACTATAGAGAAGGTTTCCGCATCCATAAGTTGCGACAAAATTTCGGCATGGGCATTGAAAGAGGAGATGATTTCGTTCAGGCCGGAACCCAATGCTGTCATTGCGACGTGAAGAATGAATTTTGACGTTTTGAATACCGTGATGGCTTTTAGATAAAAATCCAGCAGGTCTTTGTAAACATGTACCAGTGCCTGACGGCCGTCAGAAGGGAGGATCAGCGCAGGTCAGGGTCAGCTCACATTGAAAGTGTCTCGGTTGTCATCTCCATTCTTGACTGATTGGCTACAGAGATCGATGGCTGGAATCCGCTGAAGAAACAAACCAATCTGATCAGATACGCTTTCGGAAGCACCGCAAATTGCAACGGTGATCTCATGACGAAGTGTTAGTTGCCTGTGTGCTTGGTTCAGCCCATGCCATGATGTGACATGGGCTGGATCTTACTTACCGACGTAACACCCTGTACAAGCCCCAGTGCTGTACTTGCAACTGGCTCGACTACTGTAAACGGAGTTATGAAGCCAAGCGTAAGATGAAGTCCATTGAGATAGGGGGCGATAACGCCGAGTCCTTTCCTCAGCAGAGACTGTTGGCGATGGCGATCGTCAACCTCGTTCAGTCGAGAGAGGAGTGTTTGGATGCTCTCTCCAGTCAATGCCTTCCTCTGATCTTCATCAAGCGAGGCCAACGCTGCGTTGAACGGACAATTCGATTCAGAAGTGGTTGATCTCAGCATAGAGCAGTCGGCAGTGATGGGATAGGAGCTCTCGGCATTAGCGTTAGTAGTGTCGATTGGCTCATGCACCTGGACCGTGATCATGGGAATTAGAAACTTGAATGACATGGGCGCGATGGTAAGAGGAGATGAGCAGATGACGGAAGAATTAGAGGAAACAAAAATGAGCAACTAACCTCTGCGGTAGTTCTTACAACTGCGGAATTATCATCATCCTTCAAGCGAGCGGTTGACTTTTGTTTGGGTTTCGCCGTCGTAACGCTAGATGATATGGACGAGTTTGTCGTATGAGCATCCAGATTTTGGACACGACGATCGTGAAACACAGCATGTATGGATTCGAGGCGGGAATTCCATCTTTGCCTCCAGTTCTAAGCCGAGAACAAATCAGCTTCGAGACAGAAATAGGAGCTAATCTGGGCATTATACCTTTCGCACATCCATTTCATGCATCAATGTCTTTCGCTGGAGAGCAATCAACCGGCCCGTAGATTACCGGCAGCCACAGCGAACAGGTTTGTAATCAATGAACAACTACGTCTGAAGCGATAGATCAATCACGGTCGTGAGAACTTTTGAGAGAACTCGTTGACAGAATAGGGAAAAGCAAGTGACTTTCCAAGACACAAGAAACCGCAAGGTGATATACCAAAAAGGATCTCAAGCGCCGTCCAAATTCACTCTACACGAGCCAATATTATTTCCCTGGCTGAATGGCATGTGCCGCGTCAAGGTCACCCGCACACTGAAACATCCACAGCGCTTAGCGACCGGCACGAGCCAATGATCATGGAAGATGCTCGCGGCCTGGACACTCAGTTGGAGATTTATTTTCGGCGTCAACAGAATTGTTGGTTCCGATTAGCTGGGACGTGAGATCAGTCTCCACCTCTGAGGCCATCCTTGCATCCTGCGAGCGGTAAAATCTGCTTGCAATTCATCCTGAGTTCTTGCTGCCAGTCACGAGCAGAGCAGAACGAGTTGAAAATATCCGAAATAACAGATTCCCATTTCATTTGCTGCTTGAACACAGCAAGATACAGCTTTGCACTACGACTTCTTGATAACATATCCATAGTAATCAAACGTGCCTTCATCCCCGAGTACTTCCATTTCCATTTCCCAGAGACCATCTGGATTGAGTAGTATTTTCATAAAATGCGGCTGTCTGAAGGTGATGTAGAGAAAAACGCCGTCGTCTTTCAAAGTGCGATGAATCTTTAAACTTGGATTAGAAGGAATAATCATAACAACTCAGACTGAGTAAAGCTGACCTCTTTCAGATATTTGCCTGTGTTTTCCCGCACGTCACTTGGGGGATCCCAAGGACTACCATATATCATGGCGTCCAGCGTTCCCTTGTCGAAGGCCACGTCGATGGATTTGTCACTGATAGATATCATGTCACGGACATCTACTTGCCTCCATTCAATGCCCTCGATCTTCTTGTGACGTTCAGTCATGAGTTCAACAACCACGGGCGAAAAGTCAACGCATAGCTGTTGTCTGTAACCTCGATTCGAGAATTCGGCGGGGACGATCTAAAACGTGTACTTTTAGCGGCGAATATATACAAGGATGCCTTCTGACCAACACTATCTCCCGAGCCAAGGTGAAGAATCCGTGGATTGTCACTTGGTGTCCGGCCTTGCTTCTCAAAGAGGTTTTTCCGAAAGTAGGGTTCAAGATCGGCAAACGAACGAAACCACTCATGCGTGGGTTTATCATTGTCCGAGGTAGCATAGCGGCCATCCCAGTATTCGGGACGACCGAGTTGCTGATCCTCCTCGATTGTCATGGCAAAGTGAGACTTGCAACTCCTTGTAACGTAGGTCTGTCGTGATTCACGCCCAACTTCTACTTCTGCTTGTGTGGGGTCGAAAACCTTGACAAGAGCCTGATTTGTCACGTGAGATAAGATGTCGACGTGACAATGTGTGGGTCGACTCAACAAGTCCAATGGTATCCGTAGTCTTTCCCCAGACACCAACGGTCAAGGTCATCGAGTTCTACGTATCAACCACGCTGGGTTCTGAACTTCTTGGCTAATTTCCAGGCTTGATACTCTGTCATGCTTCGTCGTCTGTCGAATGCGCCCCTGCTAGGAGTAGCTCTCTGTAATGGCACTGGACAGCTTGATAAGCACGTATAATATTTTCCCTCACTCTATTGATCCATCTCATCCACATCAATCCGTTCCATCAGAGACCTCTTTGGCCAATCAATCCATTGGTGCCATTGCCCATCCAGCGCATTCTCGACAGAGGCCATGACATTGGCGCTCCATCCTCGATTCATCCAGTATGGATGCTCGAATGGCCTCGCCAGCGCTGCATAATGCGCCAGAATAATGAGTGCGACGTGATGATTGTTACTGACTAGTTCGATAAAAACTTGTGTCAGAGAGATGGGCCACAACCATATGCGACGTGCTTGAGCTGTCGATGCATCGGCTGTACAAGCAGCATGAGTGGTCCGCAGTGACTCGATCGCCAGCAAGCAGGAAGACTGAACATTGATGGCGCTGAGCGTTGGACTGAGGCCTCGTGCGAGAGTGTATAGTTGTTCCATGCGGTTCTGAAAAGCGCCAGTATGCTTCACCGGCAGTAGTTCGTCCTGCTCCAGAAGTGGCGCCAGCAGTCCATCTCGACTCCATGTTTCCATCGGCTTGAGCTCGCAAATGCTCTTGACACCCTGGAGCAGCATAAAGGACTGCGCAATGTCGCCGGGAGTGGCAGGCAATCTCGAGTCCTGCCGGTCAGCGATGGAGCACATGTTTAGGATGAAGATGAATGTAGCAAGGAAGAAATAAGGCTCAAAGTTGTCCTCGTTGATGTCGTGAAGCTTTATCGCAAACATCTGAAGGGCCAGGCTTTGATAATGTGACGAGATCAGGACGTATTCCCTGCGCTGATCGGGGTGACTCTGAGCATAGTGCAGGGCGGAGAGAGCAAGCAGCCCGTGCATGAGAAATTCCTATACACCATCAGTCGCTGTTGCCAGGGCGCCTATCAACGGTCGTACGTGGGAAAAGGCTGCTTCAGGTACCGCAGTCCTCCAGACTTCGGCCGTAGCTTGTTCATGCGCGAGTACGGCACATACGGCAGTGTCGTAATGATGGAGAAGCCGCAAGCTCTGCATCCATGTTGCTGGGGAGTGACAGGTTTGACTTTCAGTCGAGCCTCTGCGGGATGGAGTTGGCAAGCATTGCCGAGTTGACGCTGGAGAGCCAGGCCCCGACACGGAGTCGAGCGAAGCGGGTGATACTTTGCTCGACCCGTCTTTAGGCGTTGATGCCGCCAAATGCTTCGAGTCCTGCGTCAGGCTGCAGACAACACCGAAACGAACGCAATTGCGACAAGGGCGCTGCTCGTCGCACTAGACTTCTCTCAGCACCGATCCAGTGAGGCTGTTGGGGTAATAACCTTGACATGTCGTGCCTTGCATCGGAGACACCCATTTCTGGACTTTTTGTGGCCCAACCTCTTTGGAGGTCCCATTGTCAATGATCGAAATCCGACTGTTCCCTTCAACGGTGAGAATGAAATGACGCGTGGTGCTGCTGGCTTCGCTTGGCTGGCTGTCAGAATCGGGCTCGGAAATCGTTTTCGCATCCGCAAGTTGAATACGAGCGGGTTCGGGGGATATCAAATGTTAAGTAGGCTTTTAGTCCTGACCAGGATCCTACAGGAGCTCCACCTCGCCATCCGACTCATCCGTCGTCCTCGATGTTGACAAGATTCACTGTTAGATGGTATTTAGAAATAAAGTTCATAATATGAGCAATTCGGCTTGAGATACGTGACATGGCTTCTCAGCATAGCATCATGGGAAGTAACATGTTCTGTGTGATGATGTTGGCATATCGGCGCCAGGTAGGAAATATCATATCGCCAAGAAAGGGCCCGGGTTTCTGATCTTCCCGAAACCCCGAGCACCCGACCGTGTTGATCTCTACAACTTCCCAAGAGCAATCTCGACAACACCCTCGAGACCCGACTCCTTTCGCTCCGTTTTTCTAGCGGCTCCGTGTCTAGATCTCCCAATAGATGCAGTCCATGAACCCTGAGCGATTATTCTCAAACACTTCAGCCATGATCTTCAGGCATTCTTCATCTTCACCGTGCAATGCCAGCAGCGTGAAGCCAACTCTCTTGTACCTTTCCCAGGGACCCGGTCTCTCATACGCTTCAATGTATAATCGATTCCTCGCCTCCTTCAAGCGCTCCTCGATCGTGTCAAAGCAAAACATAAACCATATTGTCACGCTGAAATAGTTCAGACTGGAGAGTGGCAGGGCCCCCGATACATCCTTGGCGATGTCAATCTTGATAAACTCTAACACCTGAATAAACTAAGAAAGCAGCCCTATCAGTTCCATAATTGGGTCAGTATGAAATTTTACTTTTACCTTTCATTTAGTAAATAGACGTAATCATTGGGCTTCTAAAGCGAGGATCATGGATTGCCTGTTGTGGTTAGTTCATCACGCTCCCCCAACATAAATAACGCGACCTCAACTTCTTTTACTTCCACTACTTCATCCTTCTTGCCCTCTACTTTAAACTTATCGCTGTGTCTACACCCTCGCCATTCTCCTTTTCGTTACAAGAACGAAGGTATTCTGACTTCACCCTTGTACGCTTTCAATTTAGAAAATAGTCCTAAGTAATTACTCTTACAGCTGTGACGACCAATGTCGCAGAGCCCGTGGAGCAACTATTCCTAGATCTCCCTGTGCAAGACGTCCTCAACCCACATGGGTTCGAGGTAGTTGAGCCCTGGGCTAGCTCATATATTGATGCTATTCATGATGGAAGGTTCGGCGATGCGATATGGGCCCGTTATCATATGCTTGGACGTGTGACGAATGGTACTATCGAAGGAAAGACTGTACTTGAGAGTATCATGGAAGATGCGGTGGGATACAAGGTAAATGCGCCAGAGCAATATGCCGAGGCTGTATCATTCTATGCAGATACGGCGAGTAGTGCGGATGGGCACGCTGATGTGATCGATATTATTTTACGCATTGGTCGAGAGGATGTTACTGGATACCGCGTGTCAGAAAGCGGTTAGAGTCGGTTTCTGTTTAGTTCAGGGTACGGTTAGTAGGAGAAACTTAACATATTGATATTGGGGGGAGACTGTGCCAAGAGCCTTAGCTGAGTTAACTGTACAAAGGACCCGCCTGGCAAGACAAACACAGGCATCGCGTGGCTGTGGTTAAATTCTTCCGTGTCTGTAAGCAGTAGGGAACGATGATGGGCATACGGAAACAGAGGTATGCGATCTAATTTACCCAAAATAGAGGGACGACGACGATTCAGTAGCCTCTTCGACGAAGCCGACTCCAGCGACGTCTGGGCCGAAGGGATCTCTAAGCCACTCGACAAGGAATATCACGCGCTTGGTTGTCAAATCCGCCAACATCAACCCAAACGTAAACTTCATTGACTGAAGTTCGCGTCTGCAGATCAACAAGGACGAAGTTAAATCATGACGAGAGACATGAGCCATGCCGTGCGTTGGGTCAATCCTGGGCAACTATGGAGGATCCAAACTTTAACTCGTGAATTACACTGCAACAATGCTTGATTCAACTATACACTCATGGAGACATTCATGTTTTAAAAGTGCTGAAGAAGCTGACTTGGCATTCCTACCTTGTCAGCATTATATGCTTACCGCCTCTCTCCATGTTTCTAGCCAGGCAATTCTTCACTCGGCACTGAGAAAGTTTTACAACAGTCCTTTACGCTATCGGCACTATTCACTCATCAAATAATGCAACTAGCTTGGAAAACCCCCAACTTCCTAGGTACAAGTGACTAGTAGCCCAATACTTTCAGTTGTGGCTGATGGTCGTGTACTTCTGTCCCGTACTCGCCTCCTCGGAACGCCACAATGAAGTGACAGTCTTCCACTGGGTGTAGAATCTCAGCCCGTCCTTGCCGTAGAAGTTGGCAAGGCCAGTTCCAGCTACACTTCGTTTGTTGCCAGTAAATGAGAACATGGGGAGGGGGACAGGAATCGGCACATTGATTCCAACCTGACCAGCGTCAATCTCCTGTTGGAATAAGGAGGCCTTTGCACCGGAATTTGTAAAGATGACGGCTCCGTTGCCCCAAGCGTTGGCATTGATCAGAGAGATGCCGCTCTGAAGAGTGTCCTCCTCCATGCAGAGCAGAACAGGACCAAAGATCTCCTCTTTGTAACATTCCATATCTGGGCGGACACCCGCGATAATTGTTGGTCCCACCTAAAGAAAGTCAGCAGATTGAGACTATCGAACTTGAGCTGCAACGACTTACCCAGTTACCATCCGGAAAACCCTCGGGCTTCCGTCCGCGACCATCCAAGACGATCTTGGCTCCTTCTTTCTCTGCACTTGTAATAAGTGCCTCGCAGCGATCCCGACTTTGAGGAGTGATAAGAGGTCCAAGATCTGACTTGGAATCAAAGCCACTTCCAGCAACGTAGTCCTTTGCCTTGCTGGCCAGGTCAGGTAACCACTCTTTGGCATCTCCCAGAAACACCAGAACGCTCAGGGCCATGCAGCGTTGCCCAGCAGCTCCAAATGCGGCGCCCGCGATAGCATCCAGCGCATGGTCCTTGTTGGCATCCGAGCTTAGGAGAGCATGGTTTTTGGCACCTAGGTTGGCTTGCACGCGCTTCCCGTTGGTTGTTCCCCGCTGATAAATGTACTCCCCAGCCTTGTTGGAACCGACAAAGGAGATTGCTTGGATCTCGGGCTCATCGAGGAGAAAATTGACCGCATCCTTGGAGCCATGGACAATATTGACGACGCCCGGTGGGAAACCAGCCTCCCTGCAAAGCTCCGCGATCATCACGGCCGCCCCCGGGTCGCGCTCAGACGGCTTGACAATTATGCAGTTTCCGGTGACTGTTGCCAACGGTAGGCTCCACAAGGGTATCATGGCTGGAAAGTTGAATGGGCAAATGGCTGCCACTACTCCCAAGGGTTGGCGATAGGAGCGGGTCTCCATGTCCTTTGCCACCTCAAGCACTTCGCCGGTAAGCTGCGTGGTGATTCCACAGGCGGTTTCGCACACCTGTAGGCCACGGAGAACGTCGCCTTTGGCATCGGCAAAGGTCTTGCCTTGCTCGGTGACAATGCTGGTGGCAAGGTTGTCCATGTGTTCGTGGACCAAGTGGGTAAGTCGAAACATGATCTGCTGTCTCTTGATGATGCTGGTCTTCTTCCACGAGGGGAACGCCGCCTTTGCTGACCGGACTGCCTCTTGCAGCTCATCGTTTGTGCTCTCCGGGACTCTCGTCAGGAGGTTGTTTGTTGCCGGATCGTGCACTTTAATCCATTGTGTCGCCTTGGAGGCCACGAGCTGATTGTCAATGAAGTTCTGCGTGTCCTGGCAGTTTGACAGTTTCTCATGGTTGCCAGGATACACCAAAGACTGGAAGATGGAGGTAGAAGCCATGGTTTCAACAAGAAAGGTAGACCGTTAAAGATAGATGTCAAGAGGATACTCTCAATAAGAAGCTGTGCTGCAGCGGAAACTTTCCTGATGTGACGAGAGGCGGTGGACTCCGACAGACTGACAGACCGATAGTCTTGTTACCCCGCATTCTTTCTTGAAGCGATCGTCCATGTGACAAGTCCATCGCAAAGCGGGGCCGATATACGCGTGAGGACTCGGACGATGTTGTGAGACACTTCTGTCGACATGAACTCGGATATAGAATTCACGGGAAAGGCGTGTAATAAACTTCAATAATGTAACAATGACTGAAGAGTATGAGAGTAGTCTAAACTAAAGAATCGCCGATGGCAGTCGGTTTCAAGAAAGGGAGATTGTGGGTAAGCCACGACGGCAGCTTAGATACAAACTCGTGGAAAGAAGACCACCGATAACCTAGGCTTGAAGACTACCACGGGTTATCATTGATTCCCGCAAGGTAGTACCTAGCCGAATGCTTTCCTAGCAAGCCACGGATCTCCCCCAAGGCTTGAGTGGTAGCACTCCCACTGTAGAGGCCTCCGGCCAAGCCGTATATGACACCGTCAACACCCGCGCCCATCAGTTTATCCACCAAATTTCCCTGTCCCGCTGCCGCTGTCCAAGCAAATGCCTTGCCAAACGCAGGGTCGGCGGCAGCCTGACGCAACTGGGTGCACGTAAGATGCGCGTCTCCGGGCTCCGAGCAATCGCCAAATCCGTTTCCGAGGTTAACGTCGCCATATGAGATGACACGCTTTCTCGCATCGGCCGGTCCATTAGTGGTCCACTCCTGGCGCAAGGGTGCTGCCCTGCCGTCGATGTTGACGGCCTCTTTGTCGTTGAGGCCGTGTCGGATCAGCCGATATCCATTGCCATTCCAGTTCTCATAGAAACCAAAGAGCACTCGCACTCCCACCGGCTCTAGGATTCCTCTGGCAAGATCTCGTAGCGCAGCGATAGAGCAGTGCCACCATTTTGGAACGCCCGGGTCACAGTAGTCCGGGTTCTTGATATCAAGCCACACAAAGGTGATGGGTTTACCGGCCCTCCGGTGCCCGGCTATGGCCTTGAACATGATTTCGGCCTTATCCCCGTTCTTGGACGGTCCGTCGTGGGAAGCATACCAGGCATCATCTTCCGAATACAAGTCCATTTCGATGGCATTTGCCCCATCTGCGACGGCGTGAGCGATAGCACCCACGTTATTGACACGATGAGCAATGGCGTAAAAGGGCGTTCTGGTGGCGCGAGTGTTGAGATCCTGGGCGACGTCTCGTGTGAACTGGCCATTCTGTTGCCCTGCGGTGATGAGAGGGCTCCCGAGTACCAAGGCCGCGGCATAGAGGCCGGACATGAGATAAGAAAAGGACGGCATTGTGATGGTCCGCTTAGATGGCTTAGATGTAGAAACGATTGGAGATGGAGTGATGGAGACAAACTACAGTCGGACGACAATGTCAACTTATATATCTTGCGGCAGGCACTCTCTGGTTCTCATTCTTAGTCCTGACCAGTTGTCTTGCCCTCTAACTAACCACAAGCAATAATGTGAGCAATCTAGACCACCACATTGCTCATGCAACATACCATTCGCATTCATAATGAACTTAACTATACCGTATCGGCCCAACAGGCCGGCAGTAAGAGGCACGGAAGTCGCCTAAGAATAGTAAATCTCGTATTGGAACATGCAGCCCTCAAATTAACCCTGCCATGACCGAGGCTTGAGTCGTACCGCAGCCAATGGGATACAGCGCGCAGCCCGTATACGCTCTCGACAGGAGAGCTAGCCAGATCGGGCTCGCGGGCCGCCTTTGATCTGATCTTCCGCAGGGTTCATTGTCAGGTCATGTATCCGTATAATTGTCCACAACATGCACGCCTGCCTATTTGGCCACAGCCTATAGATCCAGGCCTTTGAAGCCAGGAACCAATGTGTCGTCTAATTGTCCCTGTTCTTCCACTCGCCCCCCCCCGGCCCGCTCTGGTACGTGCCGTTTTGCCGAGGAGAGCGACTGATGAGACAACTGGCCCAACGATAGCTGCTAGATCTAGGCCTGGAGATGGGTCTTGTTCCGAGGCACTCAGTGAATGTCACACGATCTCTTACCCAAATGAGCATACAGCACCGACATACGAGTAAAAGAACCTGTGATCGAGTGTGTAAGTGAAGATGCCCTCTTTAGAGTACGTCATGATCACTACCGGCTTCGTTTGCAGTCTCCATAAAGTTCCGGTGCTGATGTCTCCTCCGGCTCTGGGGGTGTCATGGGGCTGTTTCACCATGCAGTAGTTGAGTTGCTCGAACTGGGTCTCACCATAGCCTTGTCGGTAATGATCGTATCAGTCCCATCATCCGTTCTAGCCTAAAACTTGATAGTATTTTGTTTTAGTTCGCAGAAGCAACATTTTCAAATGATTGTCCATATTATAGTAGCCAAGCTCATAAGAACAACAGGCGAAGTATGGATAGCCCAGTGCCTGTCGCATCGGATTAAATAATACGTGGACAGTGAGCCACTCTCTTCTTCGAGATAGGATTTCTCATTTGGAGTTGAAGCGTAATAGTCCGTGTTGAATGTCGAGTTCAGAGAGACCCTACCCACAACGTCGCCCGACTCCAAGAGGATATGCGTGTCGACCGTGTAGTTCTTCAGTCCTTCTTGCGTGATCAGAATCTGGCGTGCACCCCGAATCCAGTCGCCGTAACCGCCATAGCCCGTGTGCTGGCCGTAGCAGAGGTTGATACCGTTGCCGGTAATAGACATGCCCGAAATCCGAGAGTCCCATTTATAGCACCAGGAGTTCCCATGATCATGGCCATAAAAGAGCCCGATGATACCTGGTGTTGAGATCAGAGAGCGCATGAAGGGCAAGTCCTGGTCTCCGTAGTCACAGCCCTGACCCCTGTCGCTGTCGCTGCACCATCCATCTCCCTGCTGCACAACGGATTCCTCGTTGATACCGGGATGGTGATGCTCATGAACGCTATCCTCTTGCTGGATCTCGTAAGTGGCATGGATCGGAATGTGAACAAAGGCAAGTGACGGAATTTCCTTCTCAAATTCTTGAACTAGAGCGGCATTGGTTTTGTTAAACCACGTTGCCACACTCGAGTCAACCCAGTTGGGCTGAGCATTGCCCTGGTAATAAGAACCCCCACGACTATCGAAGAACCACAGCAGAAGCTCGGGGGTGCAATCTTTGGCTGTGGTGCAATTGGATGCGTAGACAGGAAGGTAGTAATTTGTGACGCCGGCGTTGGTTGCAGAGACCATCGAATCAGTCCGTGCACCAGGCCACTTTTGTTCACGCTTTAAGATGCCGCTGCCGTTGATGTTGTAATTATGATCATGGTTTCCGTACGTAGACGCCCACGTCAGGTCTCGATCAACCATAGGAGCGACGATTTGGTCCATATAATGGGTGCTGTTTTCGAGGTATGTATCTTCACCATTGATGAGATCTCCATTAAGAACGACTAGGTTGGGCGGTTCGAAGTCCAAGATGTCACCCATAACCCTCGCCGAGCTTCGGTCCTGGGCTGGACCTATGCCAGACGCGTCTATGCTTTTTGTTAGTGACATGAACAATGCTTGATTTGGATAGGATGTCAAAGACGAGCCTTGTGCAAAGTGGAGATCTGAAAAGACACAGATCCGAAAAGTTGCATCTGCAGTGAACTTTAATAGATCAAGCTCGTTGTTGTTGCTCGCACGGGGGCTGGGGGCCTGGAGAGACAGTCCTGCAAGCAGACTAGCCAGGGCAGCCATTCGTGACATGTCTAAGGAGGTCCCAGAGATCAATAGTCAGCTAGTCTTATGGACTATTGCGGATCATATAGAGGGTGAGAGAATAAACATGATAGGATATGGCAAGTCCCGGATCCATGCATGCTTTGCGTTCTCACTCAAGCAATTAATAGCAGAGACGGCCAGGTTGGTGACGTAAGTGCCAAGAGGTCTTCATCTAAGGAGTATGTTCTCCGCCAGTCGCTTGCACGGATACGTGGATACAAGGCGGGTCCATCAAGGAACAGAGTTTAGTGACACAAAGCAGTGGCTGGGCACGTATCGCCAAGACTGCGTACGTAGTCTATTGAGAAAGCCAATCTTGGCTTGGCCGGATGTACCGGATGTACCGGATTTAAGCATCAGGGGCGATTACGATTCAACAGCTTTCGACAAAGTTGAAAAGGTTCTCCCATAGTATAAACTGTTTAAGTGTTCGCGTTTAAGTAGAGAAAGAAGAAAGTGAGTGCGTCTGAATACGTACTTTGCTTGCCTTTACTACCCGATTATTCAAGAACAATCGTCCCATCTGCTCGCGTCATAGACCGAAATGAGTCCCCGCTAGTGTATTAAGCTACCCGAAAACTTAATCTAATCAATAGTTGGTAGATCGTTTCTTACCTCAACTAGATGAGGACTGTTTGCGGCTTAGAAGTCTCACGGGACCTGGTCGTATTACGCCACTAAGCCCAATGCTCTTGTACTCATTTCTTGAACCATGGAGCTAAGCACCCAGAACACACCCAACAATATGTCGAGCTATTGGTCCAAAGTAGGCTAGACTGCGTCAGCAATAAGTACCACGTATTCAGTGTTCTTCCCTTGGTGTTTCTTATAAGATCTGAGAAAGTATGCCTACAGACATTGAGCTAGATGCCTTGAGTGTTCAAAGCTGCCAACTCTCGCTATGAAGGAGATAATCTGTGCATGTTTAACAGCCCCTTACGTGTTGTCGCTGTGTGAATTGCACCAAGAACGTTCACCTAAGTAAGAGCAATATCCCTAAGTAGTGGAAGCTTCTTTGTAGGTAGAGGGAATAATACACATGTGAATGATCGACATTCAATACTCCTAGCCGTGCTGCGAGTATGCATGTCTGAGTGTTGCCCTAGTATATAAGGAGAGCAGCGACTTAAATAGTGGCAAATTGATACTAGTATTGCTCTCCATACAAGCATTGGGCGTAAGATAAAACCTATTGTAATCACAATTGCCAGCACCCAGGATGCATATATTTGAGTACGTTAATGCGACAACTCCAGTCAGGCCTAAAACGTACCAAACACTTTCACCGCTTTGTGTTGAAAGCCCTCAAAGAGATAACGTAGTAAAAAGGCTCACCCAAGCGGAGTGGCTGAAGCTACCGGGGGGCTGTGCATCGGCTGTGCCATAAGTCGAGAGAAGACGTCAGGCATGGCACTCATAGCTTGGCATCACTCTAGTGTTTTATTTAATTGGCCACTATTACCAGCTTGGTATTTGTAGATTTAGAGAGCTCCTGTTGGTAATACGGACAGTAATACGGACAGTAATACGGACGTCGCATCCAACGTATCATTGTGGCTTGGCATTCTGCCCGCAACACGGACTTCCGCTCTGAGGCAACGGCTTACAGTATGTTTAAATCCTTTGAGTCCTATTTATCTGGCTTAAATGCTCGCACTCGCTTAGGCCTGAAGTGGGAACTCGAACCCATCCGACTAGATGTTTGCCTTAATCTGAGCACGCACTACACAGCTGCATGTAAGAAATTCCTTTGTATATAGTATCGTATTAGTGCCTGCATCAACGAAGGTATTTAAGTTCTTCATCCTTTCCATTCATTCGAATAATACAACTCTTCAACACCAGGTCTACACACCAATTCCAATACTCTTGACGATCCCAGATAACATCTCTCGAATCACCACCAAATCACTACTCATTGAGCTATCGACGTGCTCAAGCTTAGCAGAAGATGAAGCCCTACAGCACTCTTTTACTTGCTTTAGGTATCATCCTGCCCACAGCTATTGCTGAGGACGAACCAAAGCAAACGTGGCCAAAGACCAAGAGTGGTCACTACACCATCTCAAACTTCACCTTTGACTCTGGGGAGAAGCTCGACGAGCTGGAGCTTCACTACCAGACCCTGGGTAAACTGAAAGTTCATCCTGATGGATCCAGCAACGCAGTGCTTATCATGCACGGAAGCACGGGCGAGAGTGCTCAGTTCCTCAACGACGACTTTGCGAGCGTACTATTCAACCCCGGCCAAGTCCTAGACGCTGAAGATTACTTCATCATCCTTCCCGACAGCATTGGACACGGAAACTCTAGCAAGCCTAGCAACACTGACCTTCGCGCAAAATTCCCGAGCTACCAGTATTCTGATATGGCTCGCGCGGATCACCAACTTCTTACCGAGCATTTTGGTATCAACCACACGAGGCTCGTCATGGGGGTATCCATGGGCGGGATGCACACTTGGATGTTGGGAGAGCAGTATCCGGACTTCATGGACGCGCTGATGCCCATTGCCTCCTTGCCAGTTCAGATTGCTGGTCAAAATCGGCTGTGGAGGAAGTTTGTGACGACCCTGATCACCAGCGACCCAGCGTGGAAGGGAGGCGACTATGACAAACAACCAATAGCTGGACTTGGGGGCGCTCTGATGCTAGTGCAGACCATGTTTTTTTCACCGGCGTACTGGCTGAGGGAATATCCCACCCGAGACGCCACGGATAGCTATGTTGAAAACCTTGTTCCTCTCATCAACGAGTACGATGCAAATGACCAACTCTTTCAATGGAACGCGTCTTACACCTACGATCCCGAAGCCGATCTAGGCAAGATCAAGGTTCCGTTGACTGTCGTGAACACGGCTGACGATTGGATGAATCCCCCCGAGCTCAGAATCTTGGAACGCACTGTGAGTGAACAGATGACGCCTGGCTTGGGTAGGGCGGTCACATTGCCTCCGAGCAACAAAACTACTGGTCATAACTCTTATATCAAAGCGGAGCTTTGGAAAGATGAGCTCGAGCTGCTACTGAGCAAGACGCGGTCTCGAAAGCGTGGCTCCAACTGTCTTGTCTAAGCCTTTCCATAACGTGAATATCTAAGCGGCGGTACATAGATTACAGACCGTTTAGACGGCTAATAGGCTTAAGGCTTGCTACCTCGTGTTGTCTGTGTCAGGGGAGTTACTTGTTTGAGCTCGAGGGCTGTTGAGGACGTTTCCAACGAAGAGTGGTTAGAATCATGATTGTCCATTTCAATTAACTAGACTATGATTTTCCCTTTCATGATTCCTCGTCAATCGCTTATCAATACTATCTTGTTTGGATCTATGCCCCCTAACTCCCGCTGCCTCATTCTTAAGGCAGCGATCACACATCCCTTCTTCCTTCGCTTTGTTCCTTCTTTCTCTCTTATTGTAGGCATTTCTCGCTAGGCAGTCGTCACAGCAGTCTTTGCCGTCGCGAATAGGGCGTCCGCAAGAGTGGCATCCCTTGGTTGTAGCTGCAAGGGGTGCAGGACCTTGAGACCGGGGATCAGTCATGTCAATGGCTATATAGTCTGAGCCTTGAGACGAGCTCTGCTCCATCAGTTCCAGCGCCCTTTGCGCTATTGCAGAAGCCGATAGTCGAAGCTGAGTAGTACTGCTGTTGCTGTCGTCTTGACTGATGGACGAAGCGCTTCTGAAGCTTGAAGAGTCCATGACTGGCGAGCCAACGCTTGTGTGTTTTCTTGACTGTGTAGACGGCTCCAGGAGTGTTGGTCGTTAGGTTCGTTGGCCAGAAAGTTGTCGTTGTAACCATACTCTATATATACTGAGATGGATTACCAGTACTTCAAGTCGTTCACTGGAGAGTATAGACTAGTTCATTAAATCACTCAGAGTCATATTGGTAGCAGCCAGTGATTGACATGGCAAAGGGTAGATACACAGCAGCTTGGTGGGTGCAAGTGTCTGCATAGCAGCCAACCAAAGTCACTGATTACCATACTCTGTAGCCAGTCTAGGCCCTGAGTAATAGGCCAGGCAAGACCACTCGGGTGATATGACTTACTCAGGCTGCTGGCTATACCCCCCATCACAGAGCCTATTCGTGTTTAGGACTATGGGCTTGTGGAAGATCAATTCCATGGAATAACGGTCAGTTCTGGCCAGAACATTTGCCAACGCGCAACTTTCTTGTGGTAAACCTCCTCTGCCATGATCTGCTGATTTGGTCGCACAATAAGACTGAACATGTCTGAGAAGCCCCATGGCGCAAAGATATCCCATTCCCCATCATCCCTGAGTCGAACGGCTATGAGCGCAGAGTTGGTGCCCCAGGTGCCGATTGACGCCTCTGAAGACGTGTGCTGTGGACATGGCCTGCCGAATTTCTTTTCGTACCACAGGTGCACACGCGCTTGATTGCGAATTTCAACCTCGACTGGGATATCTGCGAACAGCTCTTGGCCAGCCTGAATGACGGCGTCTTCCGCTTCCCAGGACAGATCTGAATCATCGAAATATATCAGATCATAGTCATCAATGCCCTGCTCGGGGTCCCGATTCGTCATGACATTCCAGACTGTCTGCGTGAGCGCACCAGCTGCGAGGTACCAGCCAGGAAGTTTCATAGCAGCAGCGCGTGATAAAACAGTTATGAGGGTCTTGTTGCTTTCCAAAGCCGCGCGAAAGCGCGAGATTTGCTCATTGACGGGTAGCTGAGCGGCCTCCATTGTGTGTGAGGTCGTCTGCAGAGATGCGAGAATAAGGGAGGCTCTAGAACTCGTGTTCCCCCCTCACTTCTGCTAAATGCGGGTGATGGACACGTGATCTAATTACTCAAGTTCCTTTGATGTCTCAAGGGATCCCACATTTAATACGGCTATTGGAGCTAAGCGGAGTGTTAAGAAAGGCAAGACCATGTCCGTTTAATTGATGCCGGGACAAGATAACCTTATTGATTACAACTTCCCTGTTTGTTTGTTCGAACTGAGGGAATTCAATAAACATTAGAGTCACAGGCAAGGCACACCAGACTTGGTGGCTCCCTGCAGACTGCAGTATATCAAACAAGTAAAACGCAGCCGACAGAGGCCTACCAGGATCAGCTGCACCTGTAGGATGGCTGGTTTTCATTACCCCTTTCAACACGCCACTATAACCTTTCTCTTCGTCGCATCGATAAAGAGCGGAAACCCTGCGCCCATATACAAGCGCCGGTCTGTTCCTTGATTTTCCATGTATCTCCAATGTATTACTAAATACGTAGTCAGTCTAGCTCTCTGACATAAGATTTTAGTTTTGGAATTAACGATGAGCACGGCGCGTTGAAAATCTATTCGAGCAACTAGCTGTGAATTGCGGGGCTTGCTGACGGCGACTACTTGCTTTAACAAGTCCTGACGCCAAGTGCTGATATTGAGAGTGATCAAATGTTGGCTAAAGCGGTCAGTTTTGATTATGAAATGTGTTCGAGAGACTGGACCTTTGCCTTCTGCATCTGCACCTGAACTTTCAAACAGTCCATACCATTTCGATCCTCCCGTTGACCTGCCTGTCCCTACAAGAACAGACTGAACTTTCACCATGACTGTGGAAAAAGAGAACATGATATGGACTGAAATTGCCCCGGGATGTTGGGAACGTGGTCTCGATGAAGGCGAGAACAACTGCAAGATGCTAGCAACCTTGTACGAGGGAAGCGGCAGAGTATTCTTTGCTATCACTGGTCATGTACCAGTACAAATTCCAGTATCTGAAGGTGAAGACAAGGAAACGCAGTCAAAGAAAGTCGACAAGGCTCTACGCAAAGCCTGACTTGCCTGTCGATACCATTTTCCGACAATCGCTTCTGAAGTTGTTTACAATCCAAAGAAGCCGAATTTCCGCAAGATATACTGAACGCCAAGTTCAAAAGACGAGACTGAGTCGTGGCTGAAAGAGGCTTTTGTGCCAATCTTGTCAGGTCAAACGGGTGTCGATTGGGCAAACACCGACCCTCCAGTTCACGAGATGCCTACTGTCTTTGTTCTTAGCCCACAAAGTCCTGGGAACGTTATCCGGCGAGATTTTGCTTTGCGTTCCCCGCATGAGATGATCGACGGTATCGGCACAATGCTCCTTTGGAATGCTTTGATTCGACATGCGGCTCAAGCCTATGAAGGAGGTGATTCGTGGGAACCGCCAGCTCTCGACGGATCTGAGGCCAGGTTGCTGAGTCCTCCCTATCGTGTGGCTGCGGCGATTCCTTCTCGTCTGACAAAAAGGCAACAGTATAAGATGGATGATATTGTCGCTGAAATGACAGCTTCGGATGAGGGACAGCAGAATCTGGGGGTGCCTTTCCAACAGGGGCATTTGGCCCCGGGCAAGCATCAGCGTGTGGCACTCAAGCTCTCTAAGGATACCACTGAACGTCTCCTGACAGCCTGTCGGGTAGCTGAAGTGACGGTCACACACGCATTTCATGCTGCTATTGCCATGGCAGTTCGTCAACTTCAACCTCCCCAGAAGGAGCCCGCCAGAGGGAGATACGTGAGCTACATCTTGCGTAACGAACGAGCAAACTGTTGCGAACCATACAACAGCGCAAAACATGCTGCTGCTGTATATCATTCAATTTCTGGTAAAGGCGTTCATATCGATATGGACTTGCCCACAATCGACAGGCCCCAGGACCTTACACGCGAGCATCGGAAAGAGGAGTTTCTTCAAATTACGCAGCAAATGAAGGCCTTCTACGAAAATCTTCAAAACGACCCTGATCATTATGCAATGGTCTGCGCAATTTGCGCACTTTTCACGCCACAGATTCCTAAGACCGAGCTTGCACCAGACAAGAACCGCCCAGTTCCTTGGCCGAGAGAGCTGCCATTCGTATCTCTTTCCAGCCTAGGTAAGATTGATTGCACAGTTGATCATTCACATGGAAAGTTCGAGGTTTACGAGCCTTGGGTAACTGGCGAAGAACTTAGAAATGGGTATGGATTGTTCCTAGGGACCTTCAGAGGCGAAATGTGTCTCAGTGGTGTCTACAATGACGCTTGGCATGGTGCACACGAGATGACGCTTTTTATAGAGTGCTGCAAGGAAATAGTCTTCGAAGCTTTTACATTGTGATGGAGCGAATACCGAAGCTTGGTTTAGCCTAGAACACACACTGGCGTCTTGGAACTAACATCTTCTCTATAAAACTCTACATCTGATACTATGAGCTGAGCGTGGGGGACTCATTCCTCATTCAAGCTGAACAAAGATCTGAAGGAGGGCCAGGAAACATGAGCCTCTGTCGCTTTGAATTTATGCTGATTATTGACGCCTTCTTAACCCTAATGCCTAAAGCCTGGAGACTCTTTGGTTGCGATTTTAGGCAGTCAAGCGACATTTGAAGATATTGAGCAAGCTTTGTACATTACTTAAAAAAAATGCACACAAAGGTTTGCAAGAATGACACACACGATTGGTAAACTACATCCAAGCAGTAACTTATATTTAGATTTGCGGGCAGCTACCAGTTGTCTAGATCCATCTCTCATACTTAAGCGCCATTGCCGTTGTAGGCAATCAGGTTAGGGCTGCCCCTGAGCGTACCAGTGATACGTCCAGAGGTTCCAAGAGCCTTGATGCGGTTGGTGACGGCTGCGGGAGTGCTGAGACCCTCGAGAACCTGAAGGTAAAGGGCCAGACCAGCAACATGAGGGCAAGCCATGGAGGTTCCTGACAAGCTGCGAGTGGCGGTGTTTGAGCCGATGAAGGAAGACACGATGTCAACACCAGGACCATGGATATCCACACCAGCACCTGTTAAGACCGGAGTTAGCACTTGATGGGATCCTACTGCTATGGGAGAGCCAAGGGAACAAACCGTAGTTGGTGAAGGTAGCAGTGCGCCAGCTGGAGTCGATAGCACCAACGGTCAGGGCGTTGGGGACGTTGGCAGGAGACTGGCTGGAGACGGGCAGGGGGTTGCCATTCCGATCACCATTACCGGCAGCAACCACTGAAAGAACACCCGCGCTGTATGCAGCGTTGATAGCAGTAGTCCAGGTCTGCTGGGAGGGACCTCCTGCATGATTATGAGTATGTCTATTCAATGTTACAGGGCAGGATCAGAGCAGGTCAGCACATACCAAGTGACATGTTAATGACGGAGCGGCCTTGGCGGTTCTTGGAGGTAATATCGTTGACAGCCCAGTTGAAACCAGCCAGAATGTCAGAAGTCGATCCCTGGGCTCCTTGGAATACCTTAACGGAGATGATGCTGGCCTATAAAATTAATTAGCATCAAATTCCATACGAGACCGTTCTGTGAACAGTATAACTCACCTGCTTGGAGACACCGTAGGTAGAGCCAGCGATGGTGCCCGCAACGTGAGTGCCGTGGCCAATGGTATCGGTGTGAGCACCACCAAAGGCACTGAATCCAAGAGTAACACGGCCACCAAACTGAGAGTGTGCAGCCTGGACGCCACTGTCCACAACATAGGCGAAGGATCCAGAACCAGCAGAGGTATCGTAGATGTAGCTGCTGGAGCCTGAGGTGCGGTGGGAGATCGTACCCAAGCCCCAGGTAGCGCTGGACTGAGTAGTCAGGGCGCGGTCAGAGAGCTCGCCAGGTTCGGCATCCGTAAGGTACATCTCATAGTCCGGCTCAACGAAAGCAACCTGGAGATGTTTAGCCGTTCGATCGTAACACAGAAAGTGGAATCAAAAATACCTCGGGACTCTTCTTAATCTCAGCAATGGTTTGCTTGTCGAACTCGCCAGAGTAAGCCTTCCAGTTCTTGATGCTATACTTGTTCTCAACACCGGCGGTGTCTCGCTTGGACAGGCTGCGGCGGTGAACATCGCTGACCCAGTTCAAGTGAGCCTCGACCTTGCTGCTCGAAGCAGTCGGCTTGAGGGTGACGATGTACTTGTTAGGAACAGCATCCTGGCGCTTGTTGAGGTCAGCGGGTGCGGCAAGAGCAGCGGGGAGCAGAGCTCCAAAGAAGAGGGCAATTTGGCGAATGCTAGGCATGTTGGGCAGAAGCAATTGAGATGAAACACAAGACTATGAGCTTGATGAGAAGCAAAAGACAAAGATCCGGTGTTCACTTGGGATATTTATACTTGGAAGAGCCGTGTATCTTACATACCTCGTAGGGAGCATGAGCCCATCCGTATCATAGGCAATACATGTTGCGTGATGTTGCAGAGGTTGGAACCTTGCTACTAGATTCCATTCAACTTCCTAAACGGTAGACGGCCGGTACATCCGAGTAAGGAAGGTAATAGTCGTTGAATAGCACAGCGGAGAAATTGATACGTGATAGGTGGCTTATCTCCTGAGATAGGTGTGGTTCGCGAGGATTCTGGGATCTTTTACCGAGTGCGTTTCTTGTTCTGCTGCAGCAGAACAAGAACTGCTTGTCTGTTTGTTTTTCTAGGAACCCGCGCTTAACAGTCCAGCTGGAAATAATTTGTAAGCACTGGGAAGGAGACATGCTGACTCTCGTAAATATCGGCATTACAAGGAATACTATTAATCCTGCTTTGAGACTGGAGCGCCGAATGTCGAAATCAAGCCCCGGAGTGATATCTTTAATCACCTCAACTGCCACAACCTCCTTCTCTTTTGGATTAGCGAGCGCGGGAAACCCCGCCCCTCGGCAGTGTTACTGACACCTAGGACGGGATATCAGTTCCCAAAGGGTAACCAGCGCCGATCACCTCAACGGCTGTCCCCTCATCTAGGAAAAGGCTTTGTCGATCCAGAGACCAGTAATCAGTCGCGTGATTGACGAAAGATTCCAGCTACCGATAGGTCGATTTATGAAGAAATGAAGAAACCGCGCCAGGGTTCAGGCTCCAAGCCTATCCCTCAGCGCTATCGCGTGCTTCGGGCATGCGATCCGCATCGGGAAGAGTCACTGTGCTGCTTACTTATGCATAAGTCAAGCCCACGTGCGTAGTACTCTAGCGCCTTTCACAGACCCGATATTGAGCTGTGACCCGGGAAGTCATAGTATCAATCATCTGTGCCGTTGATTGTTGATTTCCCAAGATGCCTCATGCTAAGCAGTCTTTCAATTTACCTCTTCCTCAATAGGTACCAGATCGACATATTGATGCTTAGAGGATTGGCTCAAGCACAAAGTCGTTTAAAAGCACTACGAGACCAAGGTTTATCGCGGGTTTTCCTTGCATTAGATATGGTACAGGGTGGGACTACTGAGTCTTATACCCTCTCGGTCTTGGTGAGCCGCTGAGGTTTCATTTCGCGGCAAGCTTATATTCATCCAAGCATGTCACCGGCTCAGCTGGACTGAGTCGAGGCATCGACCTCTGACTACCGCTCTTCGCAGTATCTCGTTTAATTAATAAGCAAAACCATTTATTGTCTAAGAGTTCACCTTTCTTTTGTTTATTCTTACCTTTTCACATGCATGAAAATCTAGCTACTATAATTCCCAAAGGCTATTAATCTCATACCAGTTGGATTGAGGGCTCTTGCTAAAATTGCAGGGATTAGTTAATGTCAGTTTAAACTTTAAAGTTGTCTTAGAAGTCATCACTAAAGACGGCACTTATGCGGGAGCGGGTGTGGGAGCCACGTGCAGTCCCGCCGAAACAGGAAATCTTCCTAAAAAGTCAATTTCATACGACGAAAACTCTGACGACCGTATCACCAGCTGTTAAGGTTGACCTCAAAGCCTGGAATCAGGAAACAGACAAGTGCTAGTGATAGAACCCCTGTGCAAAGACTGTAGTTCTGAGCGTAAGATAACAAGAGGCAAATTGGGTATATTGTAATATGATTTTTTCTGCTTTTCAAGGCAATAGCAGGATGTAAGACGCGCCAAGAGCGAGTCTCGATTAGTATTATTTTACTATCTAGCTCTTGGCTATCCCGCAATATCCATCTATCTTCGCCAGATAGACCCGAAACCCATGTATCGCCGTTAACACGGTTGTTCTTAGCATGTAGCTTCCCCCGAGCTGCCAGTGCTTGTTAGACTGTTAGCCTTCCACCATTACATGCTTTACTGCATGAGCGAGTAATTAGCGACTTTTAGGCAGTAGCGTTCTTCTCGAGCTCCTCTAGCTTACGGATTCTTTTGAAATGGCAGTAACAAAGGTCTAAGGGTAGGCGAGAGTATAGAGTCCCAGTCCCGCGAGGTCTCTTGCTCATAGGCTTTTAAATTCCACCGTCGGTAGTTATTAAAGAAAGTGGTCCGTCGAACCGCCAATAGTATTAGAAGTCTATAATAAGATATGTACTTACTGTGCGAAAGGCGGAGATACCAAGCTCTAAGCACGTCGTGGTTTGCATGTGCAACCCAAAGGAGACTTAACGAGGATGACATTGACACCACTTCTCTCAGACTGCTCTATATGAAAATAACCTCTCCCATTACATGAATCCAGGCGCCTGCTCAAAGAGGGATAAAGGTGTCTACGGGCGTCGCAAAATACCTGAATTTCGTCATACGCCTCATCACAAGACACCGCAGGCTCCGTTTTCGTCTGACCACAGCCTAAGAGCCTCAGCCTGTCAACTCGCTTTATATATACTATGCTGACTGTGAGTGAAGGATCTTGTTTTGGAAGAACATTCTTTTCAGAAAATGCGTTCGCCATTCTTTGCGTTCTGTGAGATCTCGACAGCAGCGTGATGTATTGATGCCAGCTGTGGGTGACTATTGCACCATTTGTGTCTTCCGCTGATGCTCCCTATTGACCGATAAAGACGATAGATCCCTATACTTTCTATAGAGTTTGTCAAGCTTATGAATTCTCAGTTGAATATCGTTGTCTCTCGTTTGGGCGTCGGTGCATTTCCTCTAGCTAATCGGACCGTGAACAGCGACAATTTCTAAAGACAAGCTCCTCATTCGTCAATCAGATACAGTTATATAGTACATGTTCGTGATTAAAAGGAGCAATCTCTGAAATAGTAGAAACTATCACCCCATCGCTTCTTGCAACAGACAGTAACTATTAACAGGGACCTCGAATTTACCGGCAATCACGATCCTGATTTTCTCCAGATCACTAGAACTCTTACTATAACCAAGACATACACCGTTTATTAATTTTCTAGCTCATTAAAGTATACTATGATGAGCTTGCCAGCAATCGTTACTTGCTGCGTCACGTTCTAGTATACCTCAATCATTATTCTTAGAGCAGGAGCGTACGCCAGCTTATCTCGGTGGGCTGTGGCATGATTCGTAGCATATATCTGCAAGCTTGACAAGGACTTGCGAGGCGATCACTGAGGTAAGGCATCGGACAATATTCACGGATAAAACAAGGCAGTGACTCAAACATTTCAGAGAACATGACGCGCAGAGATGGACTGCACCTCGTGGGGCCAAGCTAATGGCATCATAAACCCGCAAACGAACGCAAATCTGAATACTCACGGATAAATCGTGTAGTGTAGTGCCCGGAAGTCTGGACTTCTTCAGCAGGTCGCCGAAGCTGTGGAACGTGCCGTTCATAGTCTGAACCGCTCTCTCCACTCACAGCGTTACCTCAGAAGCCCGGCTATGACACCACAATAGGAAGGTCGTCAGAGGTTAGGGCGGTTCCATGATCTTGGGCGACTTGGAGACTGAAATGCACCATATTTAGTTTCTTCTAGTTTCACTGGGCTTGAAAGCCTTCAATGAGACTGATTCACTACCAAAGTCGGTTGCAGCACTCTGTGGCTCTACCGATTAGTGAACACCTGCCTAATAAACGAGACGGCAGGAAACAAAAGGGCTCGGGCACTAGTGCCTTGGCCAATAAGAAGATCTGACAGAGGTTCAGCACCAGGAAAGATGGTTGTGGCGAGAAGGCCTAGATTTCTTAGACTGCACTAATCAGATTAGAGCCTGCTTATTTCATCATCATCAACAATAGCTCATCAACAACTATTTAAACCACTTCGCCCTCCCGCCTTGAACTGCACAAGTAGCTCTGGTTGAACCAAGTCGCCTAAAATGAAGTTCTCACTGTCACTCCTCCACTTGGCCTCGCTATCCGCTCTCGTTGCGGCCAAGCGCGTATCCTACGACGGATACAAAGCCCTTAGTATTGCAGTCGACGAAGATCTCAAGCAAATCAAGAATAAGTTGTCATCCTTAGACTACGTATCGCTCGCATGTGGAGGTCACTCCGACCACTACGATATCGCTCTTTCTCCGGACAGCATTTCCGCCTTTGAGGCCCTTGGTCTCGAAGCAACGGTTGTGAGCGAGGACCTCGGTGCCGACTTTGCCACTGAGGGCGTTTTTGAGAAATATCCAAAAAGTACGTCCAATACGCGCCCTAAGAAAGGCTCATGCACTGATCCTCGACGGTATAGAGCAGGGAGGGTCATCGAAGTTGGCTGCAGCTGCTGCTCTGCCTGACCTCTCATGGTTCAATACATACCATGCCTATGCTGACCATCGCCGATTCTTTGACGATATCCAGGCTGCGTTCCCCAGCAACTCTGAGATATTTACCACTGGCAAGTCTTATCAGGGTCGAGACATCTATGGTCTTCACTTTTGGGGAAATGGTGGCAAGGGAAAGAAACCCGCCATCTACTTTCATGCCACAGTTCACGCCCGAGAATGGATTGCTGCTCCCGTAGGTTCAAAGTCTCCTTCAGTATCTCTATGACCCAGACCACTAACTATATCAGGTTGAGGAGTATCTCGCATGGCAGTTGATCAGTGGCTATCTAAGCGGCGACGCTGAGGTCAAGGCGATCGTTGACAAATACGACTTCTATCTGATCCCCTTTATTAACCCTGATGGTGAGTTCATACAAAAGTCTCGCTTTCGCACAGTCTAACTCCAGTTCCAGGATTTTCCTACACCCAGAGCAACAATCGTCTGTGGCGAAAGAACCGTCAGCCCCGTAGCGGAACTACGTGTGTGGGGACTGATAGCAACCGGAACTGGCCTTTCAAGTGGGAAGTTCCTGGTGGCGCCTCCACCGACCCGTGTTCAGAAACCTACAAGGGTCGAGCAGCTGGCGATACACCCGAAGTCGGCGCCATTCTTCCCTTTACCAAGAAGCTGAGCGACTCCAACGGCATAAAGCTCTTCGTCGACTTCCACAGTTTTGGCCAGTATATCCTGCTGCCGTACGGTTACAACTGTGATGCTGTGGCCCAAAACAACAACAAGCAGTTGACTGTAGCCGCCGGAATGTCACAGCGCATTTTCCAGGTGAACGGTACGCGATACACCTATGGCCCTAGCTGTTCCACGCTGTATGCCAGCACTGGGTCGTCGCCAGACTACCACGCAGGCCAGGCCAAGGCAGAGTATTCTTGGACGATCGAGCTTCGTCCGTCTCCTAATGGAGCTGGTGGGTTTGTCTTGCCGCCGCAGCTTATTCTTCCGACTGCCCAAGAGCAATGGGAGGGTCTCAAGTATGTGCTGAAGACTATTTAACTTGTCCATATCCCAAGTGAAAGGATCAAC
Organism: Fusarium buxicola; assembly: GCA_014899095.1. NCBI lineage: Eukaryota > Fungi > Ascomycota > Sordariomycetes > Hypocreales > Nectriaceae > Fusarium > Fusarium buxicola. Next base: position 59,462 of record JAAVUK010000101.1, on the reverse strand, counting down.
TTGAAGAGGCAAGTAGCAAAGATCGGTCATTCGAGATGGACGTGTACATAGGGTGGATAGGAATCCACATAAGAAGCTGCGAGTCACAGACTGTCGTCGTAAACTCCAAGGAATCTCGCACCTGCTCTTGATAATGCAACATATGATAGGCTCTGCCATGAGCATCCTAGGGAAGATGAAGATAAAGTCCAAGGCTGTCTGGAGATTAACAGGTCTAGAGCAATACTAATCATTCCGACGGTGGCTGAACCAGATGGTTCCAACAAACTATCTGAAGTTTGTCCAGGACGATGTCATACGGTATTTTCAATGCGGGGTATGTAAACGTCTATCTCATGCCTATTTAGACCCTAGTGTGTTCGGGGAACTTTTGTTTCTTAAGCATATTTCTTATGGGTGCTATCCCTGTAGGCCAAGGTTTTGGAGGTTTCCGACCTGCCATTTCCGTGTAGTAGCAAAGATCGCCATTGACAGGGAGTATGACAAGCTCAGCAATCTTATCCCCTCAACACGCTATCTCTCGGCACGAATCAGACCCATGTTGAGGTTCGAATACTGAGCTAGCATGTCACCTTCCTCGACCCGTTCTTTGAGGTATTTCTCCACCTCTCACTACTAAAATCATAGATCAGAGAGCAGGAAAGCGCAAGATCCTTGCTAGCCACCGATCCACTCTTGGCAGCCGGTGTCCGATGATGATGGAGTTCTTGGTGGCTGTTGTGACTTTCCATCTGTTTAACAAGGATTAAAAGGACCTTCCATAACTGACATGTAGCCCGTGAACATGCGATCACTTGTGCAGAGTACCGTACCGACCCTACCCTTTTGTGCAGCTCCTGCGGCCAAGCTTATGTCCTAAACGTCAAGAACTTATCCTTGATCTGCTCAATGACGTGAGAACTCTGATCCTGGTCTCGATATAAATGCAATCAGTCTCAAAGCTACTGATCCCAGTCCTTTCAACCTTCTTTCATTGCCTGGTCATAGTCGGCACAGCTATCACTTGCCCTCGCCATGAGATTTGGTACCACTATCGCGACATTGTTGTCGCTGGCACCAGCCGCGGCATGGGGGAACTCGCGTCACCTCGAGTCGAAGAGTTTGCAATCAGACCTCAAGACAAAAAAGTAAGACAGTAGCAACTTCTCAGTCGACCCCTCCTTCAATACCCACGCAAACTAACAAATGAACAAAGTCTTATGCGTAATTTGGAAACCTTGAATGATATTGCTCTCGACAATGGTGGAAACAGAGCCTTCGGATTACCCGGATACGGCGCATCTGTTGACTACATCTGGAGTCGCGTCTCCAAGGTCAAGAATGCCAAAGCCTGGAAACAGGACTTCCCTGCGCTCTTTGCCTTTGTCAACTCAATTGAGCTAAAGGTTGACGACAAGCCAATCTACGTTTATGGATTAACCTACTCTCCGTCTACCAGCAAGGAGGGCATCACTGCTGAGATTGCCCTAGGACCGGAAGGTGCCGCTGGATGTGACGCCGCTTCCTACAAAGATCTTGACGTCAAGGGCAAGATTGTACTGGTGCAGCGTTTTCGATGTCCCACTGGTGGCACTCTTGCCGGACGAGTGATTCCGGCGGCGGCTGCTGGGGCATCTGCGGTCATCATTTACCATGATCTTACGACCAATGTGACTGCCGGCTCACTTAGCCAGCCTGATGCCAAGAAGCATGTGCCTTCGGGTTTCATCAATCTGGCCGATGGCGTCAAGATCAAGGAGCGGATCAAAGGAGGGGAGAAACTCACAGCCCACTTTCAACAGACCCAGACTATCGAGGAGCGAATTACCCAGAATGTGATTGTAGAGACCAAGGGTGGTGATCCCAACAATGTCATCATGGTACGTTCGATGTATCTGTTGCCTTATTCCTGATTGCTTACATGGTTTTAGCTGGGTGCTCATCTTGACAGCGTTCAAGCCGGCCCTGGAATTAATGACGACGGTACTTGGAACTCCCCAGGTCTCACCAGTGAATTTACTAATCCGCATAGGTTCCGGCACGTCTTTGATTCTCGAACTGTTCCTCGCCCTCACGAAATACAAGACCAAGAACAAGATTCGCTTTGCTTGGTGGGGAGCGGAAGAGAACGGGCTACTCGGCAGCACATATTACTGTTCGAACCTTGCTGCGAAGGAAGTCAACAAGCTTCTCATATATCTCAACTTTGACATGGTTGCCAAGGGTTTCTTTGGTGTTGCAGACACTGATGGAAGCTCTCACAACGTATCAGCCCCACCTGGGTCTCAGGTCACCGAGAAGATCTGGGTTGACTACTTCACCAGCAAGGGACTTAAAGTTACACCCGCTGCTCTCACAAATGGCAGCGATTATGCTCCCTTCTGGCAGATACTGAACAAGCCGTTTGGATTCCTTCATACGGGTACGGCGGTTGAGCAGGACCCGTGTTATCATCAGGCCTGTGATACTATCAAGAACCCGGACCCAAAAACTCTCACGATCAACGCCAAAGTAAGTTTCCCCGTTCGCTGGAAATACAGATCCTAATGTCCCTTTAGGCTGCAGCACACATGTTGGCGGTTCTCGACCACAAGGGAACGAAATTGATCCCCAAGACTCAAATGACCGATGCCTCTCTGAAGAGTCTCCAGAAGAGGAGTGTCGGGCCGGACCTGGGCCAGATTCCCGAGTTGGAGGCTATGGGTATTAGGCACCTAGGATGTGGTCTACACGAGGTCTAGACAAAGCGCGTGCCTTTGACTGCTTTTAGAGCACAGAAAAGACATAACGATGACTCGCGGTAGCCGTAAAACCAACAGGTCGCAGGGATGAACGGCCATGAGCCGGGTCTTGCTGGGCTCTTAGGAAAAGGTTGATATGGAAACGGGCGAATCAGGAGGGCATTTCAAGCTTAACAACATGCTCATGGCCGTAGCGAATGTGTACTTGTGATATATTTATCTCTTTGTAACGGCTCTCGTACCTACTCTATCACTTTCGTCGCTGTCGTCTAAACCATCACGGCGGCAGAGCAACAAGGCAAGAATTTTTCGTTATCAGCTCTTTCTTTCAGACAGAAAACTGCCTCAACAAGAAAAACCGTTGTCTGATGAGAATTTGCAAGGCCACAGACTCGCATGTAGCCTTGCTCACTTAGCTGCTACAGGATGAAGACCTTACAAGGAACTCTCTTTTCATCCACTCTCAGAGGGTCACGATAGCAAGAAAACACACTATCTACACGACAGACGCATCCTAGGGGGCCTGATGCAACACAAAAGATTAACCTTACCCAATATATGTATCTTGGCTGTTCTCTCATACAAACTCGAAGGTGATTTGGTGATCATAAGCAAAGACCACTATGAGCTACGTTTGTGGCTGTTTGAGCACAATCGAAGAATTCGCAGGAAAGTATTGAATGAAAGATAAAATTTTAGCTACGGATGAAGAAAAATACCTCTAAATAGCTGTTCATAACCCCGTGTCTATGCAAGTCCGGCCTCAGGTCCCAGAAGTATGCCTTCATTTCGTTCCACAACTTACAACATCTTAAACCTGCCGGGTGCCTTGCCGGTCAAGCTGGTCAAGGAGGGCAAAAGCACTCTGAGCTTCGCTTGCAACAACTATATCGGAGTTGGTCAACTCATTGATGATATCGCAAACGTATTGCTGACCACAGTCAATTTCTGAAAATATATCGGGACATGGGATCAGGCGACATCGCTCGTAAACCTCTGTGAGCCAGGCGCTTGGGATCTTCGCGAGCTCGATATACCCGTCTTGCCCAGGGCATCCTTCCTTGATCCAGGTCTTGCAGAACTCTCCAGAGTTTTCTTTTCGTGCTTCATAGGTTCTCCACTCCCCAGTAACCTCGTTGAGGATGGTGAAACTCCAGTGATAACGGCGAAACGGGTTAAACCAATACACCGTGACAAACAGCGTGGCCGGATATTCGTAGGAGTGAGAGCCTACCCGCCTGGTCTCTTGCATTGAGGCGAGGTCAAGGTTTGGAGTTTGGTTGGAAGTCTGGTCAGTCATGATGAGATGAGAGGTGAATTTGGGTTTTAGATAGAAGAGTAGGTGTGAATGCGGTTGCGTACGTATTACTTCCTAGAAAAAGAATGAGGTAGGTTGGTATTATATACTAATCGGACTACAATCTATTTGGCAGTTGAGGCAGGCTTGTCTGTGAACGAGTGGTGGGAATTTGCACATGTTTGCGGTGGTAGAACATGGGCTGCTGTTTTAAAACAGGGACTCACGGCTGATTAAATCAAGACCGTGATTCGCGCTCTTCAAGTCAGGACTAATAATCAATGGTGTCCTCCGGCAGCTTGTTCAACACGGCATCACTCTTGTGGTCCTACCGTATTATCACATTCACAAATGGAGAACTGTTCAGACAGGAGTCTATAAGGCTTTCGTCGAATTCCTTTTTGTCTTTGAGCCATCGCAGAGAGACTGCCAAATGCTGCGCCTTTGGAGTTGGTTCTTTCATCAAGCCACAAATAAGTACCTCAGCATTGCAACAATTATGTTATCATGACTTTCAATTGGCTTCGCTCCTGGCTATCCTTGCTGTACAAAAGCCCAGGGCCGAAAAATTTCCCCCCGGCTCCTGCTTTCTAGCTCTGTTTTTCTCTGGCTCTTGTGTTCATGTGGCCCAAAGAGCTGGGCTGGACCAACAACCTTACAAACGCTTTGTGAAAATGCTTCTTCACGCCTGTCAGAACTGTCCTTTCGTCGTCATCTTTGACATGAATCTTTGCATCGTCTTCTACCAGTATATTGGCGACTATATTCTGTCCGCGATATGTATCACAATAGCGTTGCGCTATGTTGTGATTGTCGACTGGCTCATGCCAAATGGGCCCATTGACTATGGCTGTAGCACCGTTTCATGCTACTAGGCACACGGATAACTAATTCTACAGTTATTTAAGTCCTATATACGCACTCTATTAACTTTTTCATAATATTATCTATCAAAAACATCAAACATAGCGGCTAAGCAATCTGGAGTTAAGATACTGCGACATCTCTTCAGAGCTTATCGTTACTCTCAAAGTTTTGGTAACATGAAACAGCGATTCAACACAAAGATCGAGGTAACGGGCTATAGGAGAAAACCTCTGTGATTGACTCAGACTGACCTAGAAATGAATAATGAAAAGCAACCTAAGGAACTAAACCTACCTGGTCTAATGATGCCGTCAGAGTATTCCAGCACCACTTGCCACATCAACTATCTGTCATACTGCCAATGCTTCAATCAGACCACTCTCGTGCCTTTCCTATCTACCGCAAAGAGGCTCCCCTCCATTTAAATCCCGGCATCTCCAACGCCTCACCGTTCATAATCCCATGCACATAGCCGCTGCAGACAAGTTCAAAAGATCCAGGATGCCGCACGCTCGGCCGCAACACGACAGGTAAGCGGCATCCCTTCAGAATCCAAATCGAATCCCCCGCGCACACCTCCTTTTTCAAAGCGGCAACCAGGCTCTTACTCGTCTTGCAAATGCGTAAACCCCATGTCTCCTGGATTCGTAAGCCAAAGTTATACAAAACCTGGAAACGGTCTGAGAAGGCGTTGTCAATCTTTTCCACTGCGCTTTCACCTTTGATAACATCGGACCTAGCAACCAACGGTAGAGAGAGGCCTATTCTGAGGATTTCTTTGAATTTCTTATCCTCAGGGGGCTTGACATCTCGCTTGCCATAGTTGCATACTGTCTTCAAAACTGCTTCGTGGATGTGCTCACCGGTAAGGGAGTATTTTGTGTCTTTGTTGCAGTCAATGGTTCTGAGTCTGGAAGTAAAGCAAGTGAAGGCCTCGACGAGCTTTTGAGCTAGCATGGCAACTTCTTCTCGGTAGACTGGCAACGTCTCGGTGATGTCATCGAGGTAATATCCTTGAACAAACATGCGATCAGGGTCGTCTTCAAAGAACCTTGCAGACCATGTACTTGTAGTTCCACCAGCCTCATGCGAAGCATCATTCAGAGGTGCCCTTATCCAAATGTGGTCCCAAATATTGCCAGCGGACAAGTCTCGCAGCCACGAGGGATAGCCATCTGCTCGGCCTGGCAACCCGGCACCAAGAATGAGTTCTGCACCTGAAGCCAGCTGCAGCGCATGTTTCCAGAAACGCATCGTGATGTCCCTCATGGGCGACTTATAGTCAGGTCGTAGCTCAGTAGGTAACCGCTTGCCCTTCTCTTCAACCATACCCAGGATGCCAAAGTAGCGATCTAGAGGGTCAGTGCAACTTAAAGAAGAGAAAGCTATGAGATGTAGGGAAATATCGGCAGTCAGGTTCGGGCTCGCTATGCCGCTGAGTGAGTTGACGACTTCGATAAACTCACGGCCATGTGGTGTCCCGAGATCGGCAAACCGCAATGTGCGGATGAGGCACATGGAGTTGAATTGAATGTACAGGTTGAACACGGCAGATATGTTTCTCCGGGTCTATCAGTTCCGTCAGGTCGGGAGCATTGCGTGTTGCCCGTGGAGGTAATTCATTTCGATTTTTTACGAGAAGTTCTCCCTGGAGCTGGTCTGCCTCTTCTTTCGAGGGATGGAGCTGTAATAGGCGGATCTTCCCCTGTTCCGTTGAATAACCTTATGTGGCGGCTACTGTAATGTATGCCTGTATATCACAAGCTTCAAAAGCGTGCGGTGCGGGCGTGTGAAGATCAACTATCATTCCATGGGGGTGCTACCGCTGATCAGGCACTATTGATTTGGACTTGAGGGTGTTTGCAAGCGAAATAGAGCAGCGCCTGCAAGTAACTAAAACGAGCGATGCTTCAGCTACGTGCGAGACGCCACCCGCGGATCAATTGAAATGCGTGTCAGCAAGCTGTACTTTGTTGTTCACGTAGATATCGGTGAGCAGTCACTGCTCAACCCTGCCGCGTTTAAGCAATATTCAAATATCGCGTTTTGTAAATAAGAACAATGAACACTAAACCACTAATAGGATATATGGATTATGCAGGCTGTACTACGAATTATATTCGAAAAAGACCTCAAGACCCCGAGGTTAACAAGCAGACTAAAAAATCTGTGATAGAGGCAGCTAGTCAGAGACTCAGTTTAGGTTTATCATTAACTCTAGATCTACTCATTTACATCTGAAAAGTTAAGTAACGTAGCCTCGTCAGCAATATATTCTGGCTCCCAGCCCCGTTTCTCTGAATCATGCCTCTCTAGGCCCTGTTTCGAAATCGGCAGTCTATGTCCCGTCGTCGTCTCTTCAGCAGGGGCTGGGGTCGACATCAGCCCGTCGAGAGGCTTCTGTGGCAGTAACTCTCCAGTTTTCGATAGCCCTGGTTCCGGGGCAGACTCGCTATACGAAATGATAATTAGCAAACTGCCGCGTGGTCTGGTTGTTCTCACGCTGCTCACCAGTTCAGTCGCCAGTATGGCGATGCATGCAGCAGTTCTACATCTACTACACCTTCGGCATCAAGGATCTTGGGGATAACTTGCTCGCGACCGCTAGCAACATTGAGAACCATCCTGACCAGGCTCACCGCCTGCTCAGTAACCACTTGGGTGACCTTGGTTTCGGGGTCAGTCATGATCCACTCCAGCAGGCGACGCGGTAGCACTGTTTGTTTCAGGAGCTCCCAGTTCTCGTCATCGACGTAGATAACAAGGCCAACCGTGTCCTTGATATCGAGTCCCCACATGGGATTATCGGCGGTTATCTCAGCATAGCCCGAGCGGTATACGAGTTTGGATGGTAAGCCAGACACGAGGCGCACTTGAGCGTGTTCCAATACTTCCTGCAGCCACGCTGTTGCCTTGGAGCTAGTTGTCCGGGGGCTTCGGAAGTGAACGGCGATGCTGTGATAAAATGTCAGAAATAGTGCATAAGTAACCGATAATAATCACCAACCGCAGAAGTTGACCAGCTTTGGATGGAATCTCGCCACTCAGTTCGATTGATTTAAAGTCTTCCTCGACAGAACCCTTCTCTGTAACCTTCCGTGACAGATATCGCTCGTCAAGACCAGCCCAGACCAGTAGATTGTCCAGCATCCACACAATCCTCGGGTCCAAGTCCAGCAGGTTAAGTTTACCAGTGAATGCATCCTTCAAATGCTTGCGGTCGGCGATGGAAAACTCCATTGTAGAAGCACAAAGCAGAACATCGCCATCGGGGGTAGCCACGGGAAAGACGGGGTTGCGGGCAAACCTTTCTTTATCAAAGGCGTGGCCATATTCTGGGATCTGTTGGCTGACTGCCACTAGAAGACCCTTGGCTGTGTCGTCACGCGAACATCCAGGGCTTAACGATGCCACCGAGAGCAAGCTGTCAAAGATAAGGCCAGCGTCGCTCTGTTTGATGTTGAGAAAGTTGGTGAAGAAGTCCTTGAGCTCGGGGTAGTGTTTGCTCAGATCGTTGACCTCTGGACTATCTAATTTGGGGGTCCAGGTGCAGTCGCTCGAATTGAGCCATATCACACTATCACCGGGAGCCACGGCAATGATAAGTTTCTCCGCAAAAGCCGATCTGCCGTCAACGTATTAGCTTACGAGCTCTGTATGTAGCAAGATGACTTACTTGAGATGGACAGAATCCTGAGGCGAGAGCTGGAGCCTCAACTTGTCCAAAGCGCGGTACAGGTCGTTTGTAAGATAAAGGTCTGAAGGATCTAGTGACGCGTCAAAGTCACGCTTTTCCAATACGTCTAGGACGGTTTGAAATGTTGCGTTCTGAACCAGCAGCGTCTGTGAGTAGAATTCCCTCAGTGATGCAACTTCAGACTTGCTGGCGTCCCAATCTCTCGGGACCGGGAAAAGGGATGACTTTGAAAGCGTGCTTGATATCTCACACATGTCCTCCATCAAGCACTCGCTAGGAGGCCTCCAGATGGGATGGATGTAGACCAGCTGCTCTTTCTCAAATGCGTCCCTGAAGCGACAAGCTGTCAGTTAGCGGGCTATCCTGATGCAGACGGCAACACGGCGTCCTGCTAGTTAACTATGAGTTTCATACCTGACTTTTTGCTGGCATCCTTTCACGTCCTTTGAGTCCTCGCATTCTGCCTGGATGCGAAGATATAGCTCCAGGATTCGACGGGGAAACTCGACTGTGGGGGCCCTTGATCGTCGTACTCGGATCAACATCTCCAGAAAGAAGTCCAGATCATCGTGGTACCTGGCAAAAGCCCGGAGGCACCTCCACGGCCCAAATCCCCCCTCCGGCTTGAGCGGCGGATCGAGCATGAGGAAGGGGAAGCGCTCGCCCTCGAGCATGTAGCGGCTTCGGAGGTAGACTAGCTTCGGCAAGGGGATATACGAGCTCCCAAGGGGCCTGAGCTTTCCGTCTTGGCAGACGACCCTTAAAGCCTTGATATCCAACATTGAGTCTGGATTCTCCTTTGCATAGATTTTGTCGCGTTTCCACGCCTGCTGGAGATAGTGGAGGAAGTCCTCCGGGTGCTGCTTCGACATCTCGACACATCTCGGCGCCAGGGTCCGGCCCCGCTCACTGAATTCGAACAGCCGCGGCTCTGCAGGCCCATAGGCTCCGTAGCTCCTGGAAGAAGTGCTGGCTGTATCCTCACGGTCACCACGCAACATTGCATCGAAATGGTGTTTAGGTCTCCCCTAGTTAAAATCTGGGGCCATTAGATAGAAGACTCACCGCCATGATGCCTGACGTGGCGCTAGTGGAGACATCACGAACAAGGGTCGCACGGAAAAAGTACACTCCGAGCCACAAAAGAAGATCTTGACTGTCCTATTCTTGTCGATTGGATTTTGAACTTTGGATCAGGCTCAGGCTTAGGTGGCTTGCCTGGGGTGCGACGATGGTCTCAGCATGGTCAACAGTCATTGTGTCTCGGCAAAGTTTTCTACTTCTGACGCTGGAATCATTTAGGATGGTACACGCTGCGTATATAATTCCATACCGCCCATATTCCACTACAAATCAGCTGTCGCCTGTATCTCCCACTTAAGAACCCGCATCTAAATCGAGACCATGGCAGATAACGAACACGAGGAGGACTCGGCGCCGTACTACTGCATCACTAAGGCCCGGTGCAGACTTTGCCAGCTCGCGTTAAATGATGATGAGCTGGTTTACGCAGGTATGGCGCCGCTCCGCCAACCCTCGACTGCTACCGACCGGCGCGTCTCTTTCCAGCCGTTGGCGATGATCACGTTTCGGGCGAACTCGAGTTTCAACAGCAACTGTCCATTTGCGACGACGATCTAGACATCAACATTCACCTGTGTCTCGGTGAAAGCTGCCTGTCCCATACCAAAGCCACCGTGTGCTTCCACTCTCGCTGCTACGAATTCCGATCCTATCCAGTCACCCCAGCATTCCTTGCCGCTACCAAGTACGCCTTTGGGCCCCCGGCCCACGAAGAGCGACGACGAGCCGACTATATTCAGTAGGCTTTAGCCTAGAACCTGCGACTGGTGACTGGCTGGCCCCGGGAGCTTCCCCACGAGTTGTGACTGATGATTGCTGAGCCTCTTGTCCAAGAATGCGCCGTTCTCAACACGGAGGAGCTGGTGCACCGCAGTGATACGATCGGCAATTCTGTGCTCGACCTGACACAGCCAGTGTACGCAACATACGTCAAGCTGGACGGCCGATACTACGTCCGAAGCTTGCTGAACGTACTTGGAACCGCTACTAGCAAAGAAGCGTGCCTCTAACTCCTAGCTCGAATGGAAAATTAAGGGTCGGACGACGATAATGGAAGCAAAGATTTGTTTGTGGCAGAGGATCACCTTGGGATCCGCTAAATCATCTTTATCTCGCCCAACTGCCGTAATAAATGGTGTGCTGGCCACCCCAGCATAGTATACTGTCTTCTTTCCATGGAACATCCAGATCTTGTTTTCCTAGTACTTCCCTGACTCCCACTCCCCCTTCTTCGTAGTCTTCTTCCCCTTGGCGTCGCGGAACACGAATTCGTCAGCAGAGAAGGTGTGCGTGATCTTTTCCACTGTGACCTGAACGTACTGGCCACCGTTCCCATCGCTGTTGTCAACGCTGACCCAGGATGGACCAGCGTCGGCCATATCGTAGTCGTAGTCGTAGCCGTATTGGGAGGCGTCTGGTCCGACATTGCCCGCGATCAACAGGTCCAACGATTGACTAGGGACGACGGGAGCTACGCGGGGAGGGTTTCCCTCCTTGATGCGTCGGACGGCTTCAGGGAAAACGATGGCTTCGTCCAAGTCAGCATTGATGTATTGTGACTTGTCGGACCTGGCTGATGCCCCAGGCATGGGTTCCAGCTGAAGGTTGTTCCTCCTGACAAACCACATGGGAATGAGACGCTGATAGTCGTCATGGCCCAGATCTACATTGGGTTGTCCTTCTGCACACAACGCTTGGCCGCGTCTAGGGCCTGCTCTAGTAGATTAACTCTAGAAAATAGTTAAAATAGTATTAAACTATCTATACTTGCTGCTTATAGCAAGAAATGAAAAGGCACGAAAGGTTTATTGTATTTATCCTAGATATTCCCTAGTATTGAATGCGTACGCTAGTAACGTCATCATCTGTTTCGACTTCTTCATCTAAGGCCTCGAATACATCCTCGAGAGATATGTCGCCGGACTCTGTCTCCCGCCCGGAAACTATCCAACATCCCTTGAATGGGTCAAATTCTCTCTCACGATTCCCCACGGGAGCCGAATAAGTGATGGCCTGTGGTGGCATGGGGAATAGAATCTGATGTCGTGGCGCGTGTGGATTGCTCTTGACATGGATATCAACTCGGCTGTCCCATCCAACCTCAACCAACTTCCTGAATGCATCCGTTTGGTCCGCATCTGGTACCTCGAGATAGATAGCCTTGAGCGCCGGAAGCTTTCCAGACCCTATCATATTGATCAAGATCTCTTCTTCCATGTGCATAGAGTCGAACTCTGGCAACATGCTCTCGGTGCATCCGAGCATCAGCACTTCTAGAGATGCAGGGAATAGGCCGGCGATGTAGTCGGCGCATCCCTGACGGCTTTCTAGATCCTCCCACGCCTCTTGTACAAACCCATCGCCCCAAGGAATATCATAGTAGGCGTGGGTGATCAGATCACTTAGTTGGACGTGGATTTGACGTAATCGCGGGCAATCATGGACCTCAATCTCGCCACCGAGTCGGTACAGCGTACAGCGATATCCCTGAAACTCTGAAGCATCGTAGACCATAATACTTTCGAGCGACTGACGCTGCTCCTGGACCACAAACTCCAGTAGGAGATCAAAGTCGCTGATGCTGTAGAACCCTATGGCACCGCTATGCAGTGTGTATGTTTTGAGTGCTCTGAATGCTGCTGCGAACTCCTCCGAGGTGTGATAATCACCACAAGATTCCAGGTAGAGGTGTTCAACATTAGAGGAGTGTGCTGGGAGTGCATCAGCCGCAAATCTGAGCCCGCCTGTAGTTTTAGGGTCGAAGGTGGCATCGTTACCAGGATGATGGTTGTAGTTATATTCATTGTCAATAGCGGGATGATCCTGCGGTCTCAGTCGTGACGAAAGTACACGGACTTGATATTGGGCAGTTTTATAATGCCCCTGAAACAGCTGCGGGTATACCAGAGTTCAACGATATACTCATCAAGCCATGTCTCTGAGTGCACGCCGACTGCCACCTCACACAGGCTTTGGAGGCCAGGCGGCCATAAGTCATGGATCCAGCTTTGTCCAATGACGAACGTGAGCCATACAAGACTCCGAAGACTACCAGGTGTCAGTTCGCGAAGAGGTATTTGTGAAGTTTGGTCGTGACTCACTGGTTAACTTTGTCGTGCTTGTTGTACATGTACTTGAGGCTCTTGAGACGGGGGCAGAGGACGACGAGTAGCATCTGCATGATGCTATCACGACCTTGGTCGAGGTCCACGCTAGCCCAGTCTACCAATTCTTCGGTCAAGCCCAGTTCCTTACGCATGATCTTTAGGTAGTGTGCCAGTTCCCATCGCGGGATTGACCACTCCAATGGGGGCGATTTGTCAAAAGCGTGCCGTCGTTTGTATCTCGGGACAGCATTCAGCTGTGTTTAGAGCCTCAGATTCCAAGTCCCCCATTCTTTCCATGCCCATCGTGATCCCCAGATCTCGATATGTTGAACATGCCAGGCGTCAATAGGGCTGGTGATGCCAGAGGCGCTGCGCAGCAAAGTAGGGATTGTTGAGGGGTTGCGGTCTGAAATGACTGAAAGTCTCTCATGCGCTTCTCGGTGGTGGTCGAGAGCTTTCTTTGAGCACTGTAGAAGATGCCGGCATGTGCATGCCAAGTTCAGATGCGTCGACGGGTCTGTGAGGTCGATGATGCGTGTAGTAAGCTTCGTTGGGAGTGTCGATAGCCCAAGTGGGAGCATCTTGGATGTATTCGAGGCCATTCACAAATAGGAATGTTCCGTGATGAGGTATGGTTTGACAGGTGCTTTATAGTGCATCGATGAGTATCTACTTTTTGAGACATTTATCGTACGTGATTAGGATGATATCGCCAAGATGCTTGATAGGATCACGTGACTTTTGAGACGCACGCGTTCTGTGGTTATCTGTGTAGTCTAAATTCTCCCTCGGGAGCAAACAACACTACTGCTTGGGGTTTCAGGTATAAGACTAGCGGACTAGTGGGGTCTCTAACAAGAGAAATAGACGGGGATTGTATAAGACGGTCACAAGATAACACCAATTACATTGCTCGTAACTCGGAAACACCCAGAACTGACATAAGATGATGAGGGGGTTAATCATAGCTGCGCTAGCTGACTGACGTCGGTTACTTATTAACTTGCATCGTGCAGGATGAGTAAGGTCTTGATAACCTCAAGATGAGTTAAAACGTGCGTGTTAATAGCTGGCTTAACTAGGGACAATAAGACATCCTGAGTAGCACTCGGCGATGCTGATAGCGATAAAAGGCAAACGGGAGTGATTTACCAACGCCAGTAAAAGCTGCATAAGCTGAAATATGTAATATGTGAGCTTTGGACGTTTACGTTTAGTTGATAATCTGGGCCCAGGACTTCAAGCTTCGATAGTCTTTGACAGACACGCATAATCCCACTCTTTTAGACTATATAACCCAGGCCGTACCGTATATACTAGCCTTAACCATAGGTTTACATAGATATTTGGCAGTTACTTATTATGCAACTTAGTATTATTTATTTCTCAAGCGTTTGTGGCACGTATATCGCAGACGCCATCTTTAACAAACTAATATTTATCATCAACCTGGGTTTATAGTTTACGTCAGCTATCACAATTAAAAAGTTTGAGTCATCAAATATGTGGTTCTCCAGGTCAAGTTACTGTTGTCTAACTAGAAACTGGGTCAGTGGCTGCGAGGCTTGTAAGTGCATTTCATGCCCATTATTCCCTGCTAACTTTGTCTCAGTCAAAAACCAGAACGGTCTGCGCAGCCATCCCGTCTCAGCATTCATACATTAATTGAAAACAGATCATCCGAAAGTCCCCGGGATTAGAAGTCCCGTTCTGCTTCAGAGAGCAGTCAAGTTAAGTGTGTCACATTAGCCAGGTCCGCTACGATGGCTCAGCTGGCACGTGGTGCAACAGTCAAACCATGGTACAAACGCAGTAGCTCCTTAAATGAAGGGGGTTTAATTGCTCTGAAATTGCGGCGACTGAAGTTGATAACAGTGTTACTAGGATACTATCTAATTATATCGACAACTACTACCTTTCGTTTAACTCCAATCTAACTCTTTAGGTTGGCTACGCTGCACTTGTTCTCGGCGAACTGCAAAATACTTATTACTCAATTCTTAGCCTTAGCCAGAGTCTCTCTCCAAAATCTCGGCCTAATACCAGCCGCTTTCCCGTCGCCATCCAGCTCAAACATGAAATCATCAATACCTATATTGCCATACTTCAAAGCATCCACGCTGCCCCATGCCTGGCAGAGATCAACCCAGGGATCAACGTTGCCTGGCGAAGCCATCTCTCTCACGTTTTTGTATACGCCCCTAAACCTGACCTTTCCATTGTCTGCCAGGCCTGCGGGATAGAGTCTCAGCCCAGCAGATCCCATGCCCAGAGCGGTCTTGAACGATCTCAGGACGTCGACTTTGCCCCTCGTCCAACTTCGAACTGACAGACCCGGAAGATTCTCGTCGACTCCCACCACTATTTTGCCACTGGAGCTTTGGTACGTTCCAGCGAGCATGTTTTTGGCCTGTTCTCGTGCAGCTTCATCGACGGCGGGAAGCATCGTATAAGTGATCAGGCTGGGCAGAACAGGCCACAGGTCCACCCCTGAGGATGTACTGGCGAGCAAGATGACGAAGCCAAAGTCATGTTCGGGCGAAAGAACGAAGAAAGCACTATGGGTACCCAGTAGACCGTTCTTTGTGTAGAGGTCTACTACACGCGTTTTGTTAGACTTGGGAAAGATAGGAAGCAACACTCGTCGAATTTCCCAGGGCATGCCAACAGAGGCCTGCAGCTTAGAGGTATGAGAGACAGGCTTAAGCTAAGCTCGAGTTTCGTTGGCGGGGAGGATGGATGAGCGAAGAATGGATTGTCCGAGAGCTGTAAGATTGGCTGCCGTAGAGAACATGCCTCCGTAGCTGAGAACACCGTTAGATAATGCGTTACATTACGTGATAACATTAGATTTAAGGCAATGCAACACTCACGGGCTTGCACTGGCCAATGTACGGCTCCACCATGAGGTAGTCTCGTCGCCGGGAATGACAGCGTTGCTGTTATTCTTTGGCGCTTCCAAAGAGGTGCGGCTCAGCCCCAACGGCTCAAGTAGCTATGAATGGAGAGAGGCTTCAAAGGTCTTGTTAGTCATAGCTTCCAAGGTATATGCCAAGATATGATACGCCAAGTTGGAGTAGACTGGCGTATTTGAAGCCGAAGTTGCCGCGAAAGCAGCCTTGTCGGTAATGCCTTTGAAAAATTCTAAAGTATCGCGAGTCAGCTGTCACCAACCGGAAGACCATGGTCAGCGAATCTACGGACCGTTGCGAGTGCAAGCTCTGCGGCCAATTGTCAAATCGCAGGTTGGCAGGTTTTGTTTCTTGAGAGCCGGCAGGCCAAGGCTTGCAGGATTCGTTCCCGAAGCCTTCAAGGCGAGGGCAGAGTCCAAAAGCCCATCTCGAGAATTTCAGCGAATTTGCGGCAAAATGATGGATCATGGCAACTTACAGTTTCTCTCAAGCCCCGACATTTGGCTAGCTAGCTGGCCTACCGTCACCTCATCCCATCGAGGGCTTTGCACCGAATCGCTGCGGTGCTTCATGGCTGCGGCCAGTTCCTGAACCCACTTAGTGATAGGATCGTTCAGCCGATCCATGCCGACCTCAGCAAGGAGTGTGTACACAGTGAACAGTTTGGAGACACTACCAATACGAAACATAGTGTGTTCATTTAAGGTTCCAGATGTCAAGGAGTCAGCTGTACTCGGCGGTGCGTATCCATAGCTGAACAACTTGTCCCTTCCTGAGAAGACTTGAACAAAGAAGGTTGTGTTCGTTCCCTCCTTGCCGACTTCGTGCAGCTTGTCTCTCAGTCGTGCAGCACCATCTTTGAAGGGTGCGAGTTTGATCAGGTCTTTTCCAACTGGAGGAAAGACGGGTCCGAGGAGAGGGCATGACGGGTTGGTTTGGCCGAGTGTGCCACTTGCTAGAGCCAGCAGGCCCAGGAGGCGACTATGGACAGTAATGAGGTGCATAGCAAAGGGTGAATTGAACGGTTTTATATGGCTATGGCGAGAATAGTATATGAAGATGAAAAGGCATACAAAATCGTTCTGAAGGACCATCGTATTTTATAGAAGATCAATCCTCATTCTCAATCCCCATTGAATGTCAATAGCTGTGGTTCTTGAAGCCTAGAGGGACATGTTGGCGAACCAGAGATATTGAATATTCAGGGAATATTGCGATTGGTAGGGTCGCACAGTTCTTTTTCAGCCAGGCTACAAACAAGGCTGAAATGGCGTCTAAGACCCACGCGTCATCTTACCAAGAGCACGAAAGGATTCTTTCAACAGTCCGTTACAACGTCGAGATTACAGTCAGCCTTGCTTGGAGGGAGAGAACCAATCAGCTTCCGCCAACGCGAAATACTGTTCATAATTGGTCGGATCGTATACTACTGCGCCAGTAGCGTGAGCTCGGGCTGATCTCGCCGAAAGCCGTGGGAGGAATTCGTCTTGGCAGACATGCGATACTCGAGAACCTCTCCATCGGCGAGGAAACTCGGTTGCAACACTTACCATGGCTGAGACCACAATGCAGGCCTGCACAAAACCGGCGGCAGGAAGAAAAGGACGAGCTCCTCACAAAAAGGTCAGGACTGACTGCACCACCTGCAAGTACGTCACCAATCCAGAGGCGAGGAGAAACACGTCGCTAATTGGCTCGTCTAGAATTCGGAGAGTGCGTTGTGATGAAGGGAAACCTGCCTGCAATCGCTGTGTCTCAACCGGGCGCAAGTGTGATGGTTATGTGTCAGCTTCTGGGTTGCCCAAATAGACACGACACGGATGCCTCACCATCATCCAGCTGCCGACTCTAGGCTCGTCCTACCGCAAAAGAACCTTGATGAAATCAGAAGCTATCGGTTCTTCATGGACGTCACTGCTCCTGCTATCGCCACGACTTTCGATGCTGAGTTCTGGCGGTTCGAGCTTCCCAGGATATGTCACTCCGACCCGGCTATCTGGCATGCCATCGTGAGCTTCGGGTGCGTCCACGAGGGATATATCTCGCCAATGCCGAATCAGAAAACTAACAACACATTCGCCATGCAGCAGTTTAACGCCTCTATTCGATGCCTGACTGCCCCAAACTACACCGACAGATGGAGAGCGCTTGTGATAAGCACCATCTTCGTATGTGTATGCCATTTAGAGGGACTGCAAGACCAAGCTCGAATGCATCTCAGAGCTGGCCACAAGCTTCTGCAAGAGATCCAACAAGAAGAGATTGCCCGGCCCAACCGAAGAAGCCCAGGTGGCTCGTCACCAGACTCGTCAGCCAGCATACGACCCATATCACTCTCGTCAATCAGCTCCATCCTCACTGGCTTTCAGATCACAGACCAAGCACTGAGTAGAGGTGGTGTCTCAGATCTGCCCACGTTGATATCAAGCCACGATAGCTTCACCGTCTGGCGATATTACACAGCACCATCCAAGCCGCCATACCTAACATCCGAAAACTTAAACCGGGCTACTCGAGCTGTTGAGTCGTTATTGAACGGGCTCGCGTTTTTTATGCACAAGCATGCCGAAGAAATCAAAGACCTTTTCCTTGGCACAAGTGATGCCAACTTGATAGAGTCGATCGTCAGGAAACAAGAGCCCGAGACTCGTTGCTTTGACGAAATCTCAAAGGCCATAAGGTATTTTCACGATGAACACGAGGGGAATGGGGCTGTCCAGGCATCGAGCGATCTTACAGAGCGTCAGCTTGAAAGGGCTCTCCTTTCTTTGAATCTCTTCCACGAAACAAATCGCTTCATTATATTGAAAGACCCAAACGAGACCGACCCAACGAAGAGATATGCGGGGCTACTAGCAACTAGCATGCGAATCCTCGGGCTCGCGGAAGAAATCCTTAACCTCAGCCAAGACAGAAATGACAAGCCTCTCGTGCCGAGCTCTCCAACTTCCACCCCGCTGTTTATTCTTGCCCACTCTGGACTAACACAGGGAGCCCGGCGACAAGCAATAAATCTGCTTAAACGTCCTCAAATGGTTGGTATATGGGACACTCTTTTGTCAGCAAGGATCGCAGAGGCTATTATGGAAAGAGAGGAGTCAGCCGCGTATGAAGATCAGTTGAGAAGAGTGGCAGAGGGCACGCTGATGCTAAAAGCTGTAGAGAGGAATCAAGATTTACCAGTAAACCCTTTGCACCGGATATTTAGCATTGCTATCTCTATGACCGGTAGAAGGAAGGCGACTATATCGTTACGGACTTGGCAGGATTGGATGCAACGAGAGCCTGGTTACCAGAGTGTTGTTCAATGGTGATAATAATGCTAATAAAGGTTTTTTTTTATAAATATATAGGCTAAAAGAAATATAATTTCAAGCATCTTAGATAAATGTAACGGTTTTTTACTACTTTCACCAAGATTCCCAGAGCTTAACATACAGTCTAAAGAGCTCCTTAAACTCACGAGAACCCAGCCCAGGTAATAATAGCACTTTAAACCTATCTCCACTGTCTATAGGCCGTAAGTTCGATATGTATTCCGTCACCATGTTCGCGTTAGAACACCTAAGGGACCTAGGCATCACGCATCGGCCGGTCAACGGTGCACTCGGCAACGCTTCGACTGTCGGTGAGGCAGTCAAATCTGTGGCAGATTCTCTTGATGTTGAACTTGGCCACCCACTGCTTCTTACCAGCGTTTGGAACTTGCTACAGTGATAGATGAGTCTTAGTGCCGCTAGTCGTTGTACTTGAGGTTGACTTACGAATTTGGCATTAACCTTTAGGCAGTCCCACAAGCCGCCGTCGAAATCACACACGGCGATGCAGATCTATAGCCCAAGTGGTCAGTCACAGCAACACCAGGCCGCAGCGGTCCAGACTCACATCAGTATCGCGAGGGGTACTCCTGAGTTCGGCGTCACGGTCATATTCGTAGAAGCCCTTGCCAGATATAGCTCCCGGGAGCCTGTTCCAATAGTCGGTTCCGAGAGAACGAGATGTAGACCATGTCAGGTAGAATTCTTCGGTTTGACTGTTCGTAACTTCCAGCTGACCGAGAGACTGCGCAAAGCTGTTAGCACTGTTTTCTATTGCCTTAACGAGGGAAGTTCCTACCATGAAATCACAGCTGGAACATAACGCGCCACGACTGCTTAATGAATTGGACTCTGGTGCTGGGAGGGCATATACGGCAGTCGCTGCTAGAAATAGCGAGATCAGGGACGAAAGAGTAACCATAGCGAAGGGCTGACTTGGAGTCTCGAAGATGAAGATGGTAAGAATGTAGTGATGCCTGATGAGAGAGGTTTGATACACTTAAGCAGCCGCCGTTAAGGGTTTTTATCTCTAAAATGAAGGTCTGAGACTCCGTCTACTTCAAGAATGGCGTGTCTGCGTCATCATCATTTCAGAGCGGCTCGATAGGGCTTATGGGCTTGTTTGACTCTCTGCCGAAAGTCTACCTGTTTGGCCGCAGTGGCAAATGAGACCAAGGTCGCGGTGGCGAGGATGACAGTTTTACGGTTTGGTCAACGATAGGCTCTATAAACAGTTATCGCACCTTTTGTAATCGGCTGCAATAGCAATTATGGCCCAATCTTTTGCCCCGTAGCGTAGTGGTCTAGGTGACCCCTACTGCGACGATCTGTTCAATCGTCACACGATGGGCGTTGAAGTTGAATGGAGTAAATTGTGGGTAGCAAAGATGAGATAAAGTGTACATCTGGCTTCGTGTCCTACATAGACCATGCTAGAAGAATTACTTGCAAGTAATATCTGGGTACTAGTATATTAAGCTTCCTGTACTAGTAAACTCATAGAAGAAAGATAACTGGAATTGAAAAGAGTACATAATATGAGTGACCAGAAAAAAAGAATAGAGACCAAGATCCGTGAGGAAAACACCCTGTATTACCTTCCTTGGTCAAGAAAAGCTTGTACAAGAGACATGATCTTAACGAAGTTGTACCATACTAAATGAGCAGAGCAGCCATTCCCAAGACAAGAGCACCAGCAGGGGCAAAAATAGCAGCACCAGCCGTGACAACTGGGGGAGTCGGTGTGACCGTGGCGGATACAGCCGGTGTCGACGGAGTGACTTGGGGATATGGATTAATGATATCGGTGCTGACTGGAGCGACAGTGCTGTCAATCGGAAGGCTAGCGGACTCGGGAGTTGAAACGGTAGAAATGCCAGTTGTTGACGGAATACTGCCAGTCTCTGTCGTGCCAGTAGCTCGGTCGGTGGTGGACGCGAGCTTTGTAGAGGAGCCTTTCTTATCAACGCACTTGGACTCGCTGAAATCATCCTGAGCCTCATTGAGAACGTCGGTCAGACCAGATGCGAGATCTTTGGCGATGGGCTGTGCCGCCTCGGGAACCTTAGAAACGACGGAGTCGATAAGCTTTTTAGAAGCATCGTTGATGTCGCTGATCTGCGAGCGCGTGGTGCCGCACAGTCCAGCCGCCTGAATTTCACGCTTTTTGGCTTTGAGATCACCGGTCAAGGTCTCAGCCTTCTTTGTAAGGTCCTTTACAGGATCTTGTAGAGCGAGTGCGTCTGATAGGCTCAAGTCTTCTGACTTGTCGACTTTGCTCTTGCCATCATTAATGACGCTAACGAGACTCTCGGCAGCATCCACAACCGCACCGGAGTCTCCTCCACTCAGGGACTTGACGGCAGAGTCGAGCTTCTCGATACCCGAGCCGACGTCACTCAAGACCTCGGTGACAGTGGCCGGATCGCGCTTCACAAGAGAAGGAGGGCTACGGATGACACCGGCTGGGGAAGCGATGGCAAGCGAGAGAAAGCCGGCAACGTGACAAAGCGAAACGATTTGGGCCGTGAAGCGCATCTTGAATCCTCGATAATGATTGTAGACTGATATAAAAAGAACGACCGGCGACAGAAACTTGTGTGTGATGAGACTGGAAACAGAAAAGACTCCGGCGACAAGAAAGCACCGGCTCTTCCTTTATATATGCGACTAAATACAGGACATGGTATCATTGAAGCGGGTGAAAGCACTACGGAATGGCAGCATGCTGCTACAGGTCCTTCCCCAGATGAAAACGCCCCTGATGAAACGAGGAAGCCTTCCTTAGCTCGGTCCGGGGTATGTGTGAAGTTTCAATGACGATGAGCACTGGACAGTGACGGGGCCTGTCATGAACGATGCTTGGCATTTTTCGGGGACTCAGGGTGCATTATCGCCTGTGCAAGTCAAGTTACATAACAGACAGCACTCATCCCCATCAATACCTCGCAAGCATGGGCTCAATCAAGATGGGTACTTTGCGCTTAGACTCGCGGCTATCCCAACCAGTCTTGAGATACGTATTGAAAGTAGATGAGCTCGTGCCTGGACAGGCTTCTCTTCGTCCCAACCCATCCGAGCTTAGAGAATGACGAAATTACACATGTACTTGGAAAGTCAAGAGCAACTCGTAAGCTGGTGGGTAGATGTGCCAGCAAGTTAATGTCTTTTACCCAGATTATAGGCTCCTCGACGACAATAGGCCACAAGACTGTTGAGAGTTTTCATACTGTCTGGTCTTGGTTCTGGACAATATCCTGGCAGCAACATGACTGTCGGCCAGATGCTTGTCATCTTAACTCCTGTGATGCGTAATTTCAATATCGATGTCGGCTGTTGATCAGATGACGCCTTAGTCTATCACACCCACCCTTGAGGCGAGTGTGCTCCGGTCGCGACATGTGATTATGGGTGGAAATATGAAGGGTAACGCAAAAGATCCCGACTGAGCCGGGTGAAACGGATGTTATTTTAATGGGTTGTATGATCATGCACCACGCGAACGATACGAGACATAGCTTCTTCATATCCGGCAAACACACAAAACTGTCTATTACATCGACTCAGAATGAGCACTCCAATATCAGGTCAGCATTTTATGCTTCACTCCCCGTCAGCCAGTGCTAAAATATCCCAAGATCCGTCCTGGAGAGCGCCTGATTGGGGATATGTAAATATGACAATACGAGGATGTAACGATGGTTATGTGTACCCACAACGCAATAACTAAACTAAGAAAGCTTACATTCTGGATATTGTCTAGATGCTGTGGAGGATTGCCTGTTGGACATAAAACATTTTCTATGCCGGGCGCTGTTCCTCAAACACCAAACGTAAAGTTAGCGCATGACAGGGAGCAAGGTGGTAGCGAGGCCAACTTGAAGGGTGAAACTTATTTCAGGGTTACAACTAGTATCCTAGAAAAACGATCTGTCAAGTAGTATGGAAAGTTGCGTAGGAACTTTAAAAAAAGGATTAGTCCCTTTAAAAACTGGCTTGCGAGGTGGCTTGCGAGGTGCAGCACACACACCACAGTCTCGTGTTAGCAAATTGGGCAGAAGGAGCCCTCCAGAATCAGCCAACAACTGAGTTTGAGAGAGCATCCATGGCATTTCGGTCAGCCTTACTTTTATTGACACTCACATAACATGCGAGAAAGGTCTTTGAGGCGTATACACATATTGCCATTGTGACTACGTCGTAAGAAGATGTGTTTCTAAACCGGGATAGTCCGCCCTTGTAGCCACTTGCGGCGGTGCACCGTGCCATAGGGGTAGTAAGACTTGAAGACTGGTTATCCTATCACCTAGGCTGCAGGCATCCCCTCAACTTCTCAGGAAGGTTTGTCGGTCCTACTACACTTTCTATTAGGTTAGTACGTTGTAGACAACCCGGTAAGCAATCTATTCAGGGATACTATACGAGGTCAAAATTAAGTTTGCGTAAGCGGGGCTAATCAACTATATCCAGTGAGCTTTTACTAATACTTGCTGGGAGTTAACAATAACACCTCGCTTAGCAGTTGAATGTTTCTAAGCTTTCGAAAGACATCCCTTCAGGCACGCAAATATATCATTCAGCATTTAGCTCAGTATCGTAATACAGCGTAAAAGCGGAAAAGTTGTAAGGCGAAATGATCAATCACGCTATTGTCAGGTATTTGCAGAGCAGATCGCTCAAGGTGTGCATTGAGTTAAGTACCATGCAGATCCTCTTTAATTAAGTCGTAGATCTTGCACGTGGGACATTTCGCCGGTTGATAAGTGATCCCTGTAAGTGGGTGTCGTTTAACAGTCATGCCATATCATTTTTAAGTTCGGCTCTTTAGTGCTAGAGGCATGGGTCAATTCAGCAGCTAGCTACGTCCCTGTATTGCCATGTTCCAAGTCTAACTACCTAATCTAAGCCTGTACTCTACCTGACTATATCTATCAAGCTCATAACCTATCTGTATAGTAACCAGTCTTACCAGAGCATGTCGGGCACCCTAGAAATAAACCTCATAAGGTATAGCCAGACTTCCCTTGAGGGCAGGGTAGCTTAGCCAGTGAACCAGCGGAGAAAAGATCGCAGGTAGGTAGTGTTGCCGTTTTTGTTAGGGATTGGCATGTTGCCGGGTTCTTCTGTCTGTTGCTCTCTGTCATCTGCGAGTGGTTGGTCGGACAACTGGTTGGTTACGGGATTCGCGCTGGGAAATTCGAGTAGATCGAGAATATCCCACAGGGCTGCGTCAAATACATCAGGCTCTTCATCCCATATAGTGAACTGGATTCTGTTCAGTTCAGCCCGCAGCTGACTCGTCCTGGTTCCGAGAACTGAGCCCAAGTGTTGTTCGTCTGCATGTAAGCGGCTGGATCGGAGACTGTTCAGATCAGCCTGAATCTCACCCAGATCATCTGACAGCTCATTCATCCTGGTCTGACTGGGGAATCGAGGTGAATTGGATTGTGACAGCTCATTCATCCTGGCCTGACTAAGGAATCGAGGTGAATTAGATTGATAAGTTTGCAGTTCCGGTGTGTCTGCATCTGGCAGGTTTGGAGCAAGGGCAGGAAAGTTGCGACGTATCTGAGCCAATGCCGCCTGGAACTGGTCCATCTTCGCCGTGAGATCTCTGAAAGGGCCACTGCGATTATCCATGGTTGGTTGACTGCTGAATTAGGGTAGTTGCGTGGTTAAGTAGTGAGTTTGAATGGTTGTCTCGGAGAGGTGTGTGTTTCTGCCGTTAATGCCGAGACACTGGACTGAGCTCACGTCCATCTTATAGTTCCTCGAGGTTGTGACCAATGCGTGAAACATTGACCGTACTCGATTGCCCTCGACGAGAACAGTAACATGAACACAAATAACAACAAAGGATGCGCACTAACACAACTCGAACAAGGCATTACTCGGCACTGGTGGGACATTATTACAGTCTGAACAGTATGTTGTCTTATATGTAGCACAAAGACTAAAAAAGAAGCAGAAAAGATTAAGAACAAAAGATTAAGGACAAAAGCTAGCGTAAACAGCGAACACGCCGCAAGTTCGTTTAAAAGTGGTGTCGATGAATGTGCGAGTACGTACATTAGGTTAAGTGAACATCTACACTCGACGATTTGAACCGGCTTAGTAGATCATGGCCGATAGGAATGGAAAAGTGTCTCCATCCCATTACCTGTGGGCCTGGATGATAACCTCACCAGCTTTAGATATCACGCGCTTGTATTTAGAGGTGTCTCGTCCATCTACGTCAAAAACTCATTCGCTATCTTTATATAACTTTACTAGACTGGGTTTAGAAAGTATAAGGCTGATATCTACTTAATGAATAGCGACTGACATAGGTCTTAATTCTTATTAACTTATGTCAAACTCCTTAGTTAATGATGCTTGTGCCTTGATTTTAGATATGGGATAGGGCATAGTCCGCGCCGTACAGAGTTGTGAGGCCAATCAAGTTCAGCGGGGGGTTGAGAGCTTTGAGGTTGGTGTTGAAGACAGGGCTGAGGCTGAAGCCGAGAGTAAGGTAGCTAACCTGAGTAGTGGGGATGAGCCTTTGGGCTTGATGAAGATAGGGATTATCATACAAATGTAGACAGCTAACGCTTAGCAAAGTCTTGAGTTTTGCCACAACAAAGATGGGGATATGAAATGGTATTCCAGTGGGTTCAGCTCTTCCGGGGTCTTCTGAGACGCAGAACCCAAGATCCATGAGACCCCAAAAAGGTGTCGCAGATACAGCGACAGCTTCGCAAACTTCGAGGATAGGTCTGTGGACTCTAATCGATCCAGGCGACTTCGCAAGGGAACAAACCATCCATCTTTGCCTCAAAACTGACGGAAAAGGTCCCGCCTTGAGAATCGACCAGCGCAAGACTCTCGCCGTCAAGCTCGTTCTCGGTCTGATGTTCCCTAAGGAATCTAATCGCATTCTCCACTCCTACGATCCCGAACGCATCCATTCCCCGGAGCCAGTGGACACAGAATGCACTCTATTCGTCGTTGTTGGGGGGCAAACAAACAACTCAAGCTACCGGGACAGCCTCTCACTTACTAAGTTGCACATCACTGGTGATCCCGGGTACATCGACAACGACCCGCAACCCCTACCGCCGTTTGTTCTTTTGGCTAAGGTATTGGTGCATATTTCCGGCAAGGGTCGTCGTGATGGGATTGACTTTTCTTAAGCGTTGAAACACGCTTTTCGACATGCTTGAAAGTGGCTCTAGAACAGGGTTGACTAGTATATTAATAAAGTGACCTGCGAAAGAGAAGTGGACCGAAAGGCGCTGCCTTTCCTACATGCAGCCCTAAACTGCTTAGACTTCCACACGCTGTATTAAGAATGCGTGAAACGAGAGCATGCGAGGAAAGCAATTAGGCTGAGAATAGGCGGGCAAGTGTGGCTGAGTAGACCCAAGATGCGCTTGATTGGACCAGATCGTTTTGCTAGAGAGAAGAAGAGTCACCGACCCACACACCACCTTGAACGTGACACTCGGTACATAAACTCTTCCACCTCTTGTTATCACTACAGTATTTCCCAGTCTCGTTCTCGACTGTCCAAGTTTCTGCATCTATGGGTCTATCCATCGGAACCCTATTCCCTCTGCGACTGCGGCTTTGGCTCGGCAAGTTGCTTTTCCGTCCCCTTGGCCCTTCTACAGTAAGAGTAAGCTGGCATCGCATCATCAAGGGACCATGCGACCCCCCGGAGGTGGAGGCCATGCAATACGTTACCTCGCATACCCCGATTCCGGTACCTAGGATCTACACTATTCATACCGAAGAAACCGGCTTCATTTACATTGAGATGGCCTACGTCAAGGGCGAATGCCTGGACAGCGCCTGGGGCCGCCTGTCAACAGACCAGAGAGATACCGTCTTTGCCGATCTCAAACAGCACCTGTCTTGTCTTCGCCATCTTCAACCCCCGAAGCAGGATATAGTCTCGTCGGCTTTTCTGAAACCCGCCTTCGACTGCCGGATCGGAGCTCGGTTCTTCGGCCCCGTGAACCATGACGAGTTTCATTCGCTGGCGCGAGGGCATTTGCGCATGGAAGACGTCGGACCATTCCTTGGCCAGCAGGTGGCTAAAGTGCACACAGCTCGCTATCGGACTCACTGTACCCACGCAGATTTGGCCCCCAGAAACATCATCGTGAGGCATGGGCGCGTAGCTGCCATCATTGATTGGGCGTTTGCGGGATGGTATCCGGAATACTGGGAGTTCACCAAGGCGCACTACAACTATTTTCCAGGCCAAGACTGGGAGAAGTACCTTCGTCTTGCTCTCCCCTGCTACGAGACGGAGCTTACGGCAGAACAGACTCTCCAGGAGAGGCTACCAGAGCCAGGCACACGGACTGTTTCGTACCACGACGGAGTTAGCTACGAACGTCCGGGCTCGGATCCCTCAGCAGCCTGGTTGGATGAAAGAGCAGGTCACCAACTGACAGACTTGTGGTCTCTAATCCTGTTTCGAGGGTAAGGAGGCCGAGTAAGGGATATAATAGAACAATCGTTACATGGCATCGGTCATCTTAAACACTGTACGATGCTCTGGGGCGTCCTTATTGATCAAGAGTGGTAGCCGCGATATGCCTTTTCTTGAGCTCACTTTCGCACTCACAAGGACAAGGACAAAAACTGTCTGAGGCGTGGTGGATCTCGCACTCCATCCTCTGAGTGCGGGCGCTCACAGTTCCACTGCACGACACGGTGAGCATGTCGCGCGACTATGAGGCCTGTAGGTCGAGTCCAATCATTTGTTGTCGAGAATACCATCGGTTCTTCGTCGCTAGAAATATCGCTCGAGCAGACATACAATACGGCCGGCTCGTGGTACCAGCGGAATGTAGAGTTAATGGCCTCAGAGAGCTCAGCACTCAAAGATTTGTCGATGCAGTAAGTATCTATCTAGGTGTATAGGAACGCCCCCGACCGAGCCTTGGCGCCCTTCGGTCTTGTGGTACCCTTTCTGCTATTTCAAATACGAATGATGGCCGCTGATTTGCAGGGAAGGTTTCTTTAGGACCTTGTGAGCGACGTCCTTGAAGGTGACGCCTCCACATATGGCATCATCTTACCATCACGGAGGACATGCACAAAACCACATGATACCATGGGCGTACTTGGCAGAATGATCTTCACTATTGTTGAATTGGCTATGTATATTTGCCTTGTTCAATCTTGTCTTCCTGGTATTTCTTTGCTGAAGATGCTTTGTTTGCTATAACTGTGACTGGTGACGTCTTGTTCTGCTGTTTGTCCCATGCTTTGGTTGCTACCGTGCCTGACGAGCTTGATCTATAGTGTTTCCTTTGACGAGACTTCAGATGGCCGTGATGATGGACATGAATGTATATCATAGTACCACCACTAACGAGTATATTGTCGCCCCAGGATTCCCCAATCAGAAATATGAGCCACTGACAAAGACCCCAAGCTTAATGCATATTCCCCTCTTGGTGGGTCTCAAGAACACAGTCACTCTTCGGATAAGCGACACAAAGCAAGACCCAACCTGCCTTTAGCTGATCGTCATCCAGAAAACTCTGTTCACCTTGATCAATTTCTCCAGAGACCAAACGCGCAGTGCAAGTGGAACAAGCTCCAGCACGGCACGAATAAGGCAGATCGTGGCCCCGTTCCTCGGCTTCATCAATGATATATGTATCGTCTGCACATGGAAATGTGACTTCTCCGTCCGGGGTCTTCAACGTAACTTGATAGGAGGGCATGCTGGTGTTTTGGCCAAGGTTGGTAACTGAAGAGGAACGATGTTCGGGGTACTGCAGGAATGAGATGCCGAGAAGACAAGCGAGGAAGACAACTGTCTTATATTGTCGTGCTGAATCGATAAGAACATGAAGATCATCGTGTCTTAGCCAATGACACGATGTTGATTTGCAATTTGCTGAAGGGGTGGGGGAGCCTGACGTTCTGAGACCTGCTGCGTCATGGAGGAGGCGCGGTGAGCTGAGCTCTATGCCGGACGAGCCCCGTGCGACCCGATCGACGATGGCATGACCACTGACGTGCCACAAGGCGTGAAACAAGCTGTGTGATGACGACAACGAGGAACCATTGTAAGGAACTCAATGCTTATATGAAGGGATGTCGCTGCGGCGTGCCTAGAGGTCTACTAGCCGCTGGAGTAATCTCTTCATTGAAGCCACTGTCACAGCTCCCCAGAATCACTCACCTCAACTCTTAAACAGCACCCTCAACTTCACGGCCACTTCTTCTCTCTTCTCTTCTTGACTACCTCTCATCTCCCAACACCCTGCCACATCAGTAATACCACACATCATCACCATGTCGGTGCACACCGAAACTGCTCCCAGCAACAACATTGTGCCGCACGTGGCGGGTCTCCGGTCGCCTTCGACTTCTGGTAGTCTTGCTGTTGTTGCTAGCACAGTACCTGCGGCTTCAGCCCTTACACCCGAACAGTCGAAGGAGGCTCTTACCGCCCGTCTGACTGAATTAGTCAATGTTGCGCCTGTAATGTTGTTCATGAAAGGCACACCAAAGTCACCCGTTTGTCGGTTCAGTCGCCGGATCGTTCGTGTCCTGAACGATCACGGCACTGAGTACAACTCCTTCAATGTATTGACCGACGAGGATGTGCGACAGGGGCTGAAGGAATTTGCTGACTGGCCTACATTCCCCCAGTTATGGGTTAACGGTGAGCTAGTTGGTGGATTAGACGTGGTACGTTTTCGTTGCTATACTAACATACGTGATATTACTTCTAATTATATTCATTTAGGTGCGTGAGGAGCTAAGTGCAAAGCCTGATTTCCTAGATCAGCACTTAGTTAAGAAAAATGCTACATAGTATTACTCTATATAAAGTGTGCTAGGGTTAACTTTCGGGCTCGGGAGACATTGATCATCGTAGGTTCGATGCAAGTGCAGCACGTATTGTTACAATAAGGGCAAGGCATGTTTTTTGCTTCTAAATAAGGCAATATAGGCTTATCAACAAGTTATAAATCGTTCTCCGGGCCAGCGAATGTGAATAGCCTAACTCCTCATTCTATGCCGCAAGAAATCCACCTGCCACGTCAGATTGCATTTTTGTCTTAGAAGCCGAGTCTACAAACCAGATCAAGTCTTTCTTATTCGGCTAACGTTCAGCTACTTTTGAAGGGTGGTCAGCGGCGTCATGATCTCACCAGTGGGTATCCTCCGCCAAGCTCCTCCTTACATTCTTCCCGCCTCACTTTTCGTACGTACAACTAGACAGCCACTCTGCACAACATCCACAATCTCAAGTTAGCCAAGTATTAGACGGTCTTCAAAAAGCATTCATACCTTTCCCTTGCCTTGGTCATCCTCATTGTTCCCTTTCAGCCCAGGCCATACCAGCATCTTGGAATTGATCTCCATGAAGAAGACATAAATTCTTTCCTCTTCTGGTACACTCTTCATCGAGCCAGTCATACATAAAGCGACACTTGACGCGCTTAGATTACACTGACTCACGTTAAAATTCCCTGCTCAAATCAACCATGGAAGCAATCAGAGCTGTGTCCTCAATAGCAACGCTCGCCGAGGTTGCTTTGAAATCATATCGCTCGGCTTCTCAGCTAGCCAAAACCCTACACAATGCACCGGGTGAGGTCACTCGCTTAGCTTAACAGCTGGATATCCTGCAGTGCGAGCTCTTCTCATGCCCGAGATTGAATGACAAGCAACAAAAGACGATGACTTGCCTCTGCTTCCAAATGAGACCTCTGTGCTTGAGCGAGCCCTCGTTGCTGCAAACGAGCTTATATCAAGTGCGTTCATGCACCTTAGTAAGCTTCATCCTCAGAAGAATGAGTGCAAAGGTCGGCTACAGTGGGCGCTTAGAGACAAATCCCGAGCCCAGGACCTGTTGAGTAGCCTAAGCCATGCTGAAGCCAGCCTTGCAAATGTCTTGTTACTTATCAATGTGTGAGCTCTTCCGGTATTTGTGGACTTCGAAAGGAGTGCGTCCGCCGTCGAGTCACCAAACTGACACCTTTTTTTCTATGCAGACATTTGAGTTCCTTTTCTTGGAAGGTGGTGGCTTCATTGCGAGATTGTGAAAGACCCGATTCTTTGCGACAAAACGAAAGGTTACAGGATCGGAGAAAACAGATCAACAATGATATCTCCACTCCTAGGAAGACATTACCATGTCTTTTCGATCGAAACCCTCAAGTCCGGAATACATTTTACGGCTCGTATCCCTCATCGAGCACTTCACTGTTTGCC
Source organism: Fusarium buxicola (assembly GCA_014899095.1). Lineage (NCBI taxonomy): Eukaryota > Fungi > Ascomycota > Sordariomycetes > Hypocreales > Nectriaceae > Fusarium > Fusarium buxicola. The sequence continues at coordinate 28,225 of JAAVUK010000101.1, read as the reverse complement.
TGGTTTGGTTTTCAGCTACTACTTACCACATACGGGAACGCTTTGCATACTACTCTCTTCATTTCTGACAAGTTGCGATTGTGTGGATTGCCTAAAGTCAAAGCAGTGTTCTTCAACCTGGGTCTTCGAACATCCCCGCTCGCCACATGGGGTTCTCAATACTGCGGGGAGGCCTTGCGGTGAAGTCCGTCGTGTCTTAAGAATCAAAACTAATGACGGCGTATCGACGAGGGGATGTCCTGATCGTTAGAACATTGTTCGCTTCTCAAAAGGTAGCTCCTTACGACGTGACACCATCTAATTATAGCCCTTTATGAGTAAGAAATAAATGCCTTCTTTAAGAGGACTACCGACGTGGTAATGGCTGCTAGTTCGTTATTGAAGGCGGGTTTTTAGAGCTGGTGAAGTTTCTCTGTTACTATGGAGCTGATGTCAATACCATATTTGGACGATTTGAGGCGTGAGCCTTTCCTGCCAGTACATCCCGTCATATCGCGTTTTATAGTTGCTGACAGCTTTGCGCTGAAAAAAGTCCTTTGGTATGGGCATTTAGGACAAGACAGATCGAAATTGCACGTTTCTTCCTAAGACAAGGAGCTGGCCTTGACTACCTCTGTTACCGTGGCTGGACGCCGGTGATATTACTTTTCCGAGAGCACTTCCCTGAAGTCCCAACACCATTCCTTGAACTTTTGTCTAGCCACTCCTTCACCGATTTTGATGTGCAAGATCGTTACGGTGCAACTGCACTATACCGAGCTGCTCTATGGGGAACAGCAAGAGATGTGCATGCCCTCCTTCAACCAGGTGCATCGCCCTTCTTAATCGACACCGATGTGGGCTGGACACCCGTATTTGAAGCCGCGAGTTCGAACAACACGTCCACTTTAAAAAAGGTAGCAGAGAGCATGCCCGCGGACTTCGTTCACCATGTTGACTTCAGGGGCTGGAGAATTCTGTATGTGCCAATCGAAGCTGAGGGTCAAGAAACGATAACCCTTGTGCTCGAATTAGGGGCCGATCCCCATTAGCCGATAAGAGTCAAGAATGAGGATATGGGTATTACAGAAGAGATTATTCCAGCTGATTTTGCTAGAGCCAAGGGAGAGAGCATATACCGTCACTTCATCGAGGCACTTCATATTGCAGGCTATCGTATCTCCACTGCAGAGGAAATAGGTGAAGAATACATGTTTTTAGATGCGCCAGAGCATGAAGCACTCTAGGATGAAAGTCAACAGTGGCCTACTTGGAATCATTCTAAATATGAAATATTCATGAATGAAAGAATAAAGTTAACTCCCAACTACTTCGCGACAGACACTTGTATTATGACTATTAGCGTACCACATGTTTGTAGCAGTGTATCGTAGACATGAGTCTCCCAATATCAAAGCCAGTTAAGTGAGTATAGTTATGAAAGTAATTCAAGCTGACAAGGGACCAAATGAGCAGCCATGCTGTCATGACCTTGGCTGTCCATTGCTGGATAACATACATATGATCGGTGTCAAAGTCATCCATTATCACAATAACGACATTCGTAGAGGTACAGACACTATTATAGACGTAACATTGCGAAGCACTTGAGGGGTATAATACCAAGTAGTTGTTGACCTACAATCTCCGTGATACATAACAGTAGAAAACACTATCTACTTTACCATAGTGTTAAGCCAGCTGCATAACTCCGAGCAGTCGAGATCATGCTGTCAATTGCAGTCGAGTGGACGTGGTCTGGTGTTTCGCCCAAGAATCGTGGTGGACGTAATCGTATTCGCAATCTAATGAAAACGCCACACATGCTAATATATGTCCTACCAAAGGGATCTAGGCAACCAGTCGCGACAACCGTCAAATCTATACGTTCTACAATGCGCAGACCTCTACCCAACCTATACATGAGCATTGGTTCGTGTTGATAAGCCCTGCATATGTTGATATGGACAGATCACAAAGGGAAGGAGGGTGTACCGTGCAATGCAACCGTAGAAGCTTAGAAAATAGGTAATTGCATGGGCATTGGAATATTATGCTTGAGTTGTAGAAAAACTGTGTTCTTTGCAGTTTATAAAGCTGACCTTTGAGAGGCACATAGCACCAGTAGATAGAGGGTGTACCGTTGTCGTACCTTGTGTATATAGATTCTAATATCTCTACTAGATAACATGGCATAAGGTCTTGTCAGTCACTGTCGACTCTCCTTTCTATACATCATGAGCTACGCATTAACGGTTTCGGAGACGAGCATACACCCCTTGGTCCTGGGCCGCCCTGCACCCCGAATTCTTCGTCAATCCGAAAAGCGGCTGCTCTTCACAGTATATTATGCCACCTTGGGCGAAATCCGTGTCATGTCAAGAAGAACTGCACGTCCGATATCCTGGATGTCTTCCTCCAAGGTTAGTCCAAAGACTTGTGCTTGAAGGACGCTTTATAGTTGATTTATGTAAGTGTCTATATTGTAGTCAGTGCACATCATCTTTTTCACATCAAATATAACATAGGCATCCCTCAACTCGAATGTGGGTAAGTTCTTCTCAAAGATAGTGGTTGGTATCCTCAAGGGCCTTCTCGGCACCAAAGCGCTGCCGTAGTACCGGTAGTATTGTTGTTTGAGTGCGGAACGAAACCAGAAAGCGACGACTTACTTTGGTACCGATGAGCAAATTCGCGTAGGGTTGATGCGTCAAGTTTGGAATGCGTCTATAGATTCTTCACATCTTTGTTACATAAGCACTGTAGTCAATCAGGCCAGTCGATCATCACCTGGGTCACTGGCACTGTCGTCTGCCTTCTTACTGCGTTTCCGTGTTGCCAAACGTGCAGCGTATGTCCTCCTAACGAAGAGGATATAGGGACGATAGTCAGAAATGGCACAAAACTTGGGAGAATATCTGAGGCCCGGAGCTGTAGCTGGACTGTGGTTGAGGTCATAAGCCTCACCAAGGTATCAGCTGGGGGCTCTTGGGTCACCCTCGCAGACACCAAAGAAGGTCTCAACACCCCCCTTGCTCCATTTTACAAGGACGACAACAACTTCTGGACTTCTGATGATGTCCGTGAAACGACTAAGTTTGGCTATGCCTATCCAGAGATCAAATCTTGGACCTTCAACAACATGGGAGACTATCGTAAGTATATTTGTCAGCATCTTCAGACAATTTACCCCACTGGATCACTGGCTATAATGATCTCTTCCAGCAAGGCAGGGGACCAGAGGCCAGAAGAAATTCCCAGAACTCGGACCAAGAAGCTCGCTCGAGTCACTGAAATTGAGCAACCCGCTACTGCTATCACTGCACTATCCTTTGCCAAGGCCGTATCACCACCGCTTGCTCCATCACAGTTAGTCTCGGCTCTTCCGCCTGTCCAAGTTCCCAATGTCCAAGTTCCAGATAATCGATCTCTAGGCAACCTGGCCAAGTAGAACAGCTATCTTGAGTGGCTCATCGACATCCAGGCTGTGAAGCATACCCTGTGTGGTGGATATCTGGTCCATGTCTTTCTGGGCCGCGTTCCCGAGGAGGAAGCCACTTGTCTCCATACTGTTTCGCCCGGCCAGGTTGAAACTTTTTTTCCTCTCGGACAGAATTCAGACACTGCTTGTGGCAAGTGTAAGCGCGATCAAGCAGCTGGGACTGAAATCACCGGCCAGATTCCTCTCACTATTGTCCTGGCTGAGCGATACTTTGCCGGCGAGCTGGAAAGCCTTTCTGAGAACCATGCCATTGAGTATCTCTAGAAGAATCTTCACTGGGAAGTCGTCGAAAACTCAGGTCAGAGACTTCAGGGTCAACGATCTTCTGTTGATGGGCTGCTTCCTGGCCTCGAAAAGCACACAGCATAGACCTCGGTATACGAGCCGACTTAGCACCGTCTACTTTCGGACTGCGTGTCAATGTGCACATCTGCAAGATCAGTGGAAACCTCCTTCCGGCTGCCTGACCAACATGAGCCAGTCAAGAGCATCATTACTGCTCAAGCTTGATCAACAATACACTTGCGCCAAGTCCTAATCCAGGTATGGAGTAACCATTAGACACCCATAACCACCTTACTACCCCTGTTATAAAGTTGGCGTTCTCTGCGGGTCCAAGTCCGCACTTTTGTTTCCATCGCCACTGCTAAGCAAAGATAGGAAAGACATTAATTATCGGCAGGACGAGAGGCGCCGCCTTTGCTCGATCTGTTGAGACGAAGTGCTCTTTAACGTTGCATAGATGCAGACCTCCCTCCTGAAATTACGGAGTGTTTGCACTGGTTGGGCAATCGATAAAAAGTTCCACGGAAGATACGGAGTACAAGGATAGTTGATTGCGCCAATGCAACGCTATTAACCGCTTACCCCTGTTGATCCAACGTTCCCCTGAATGCCAAGACCGTGGTCTAGAACCCTATTCGATCACAACTGCCGATACCGAGGTCGATCTTCTTCACGCTAACCTCCAAAGGGTAGGTTTGGTCTTCGGCAATGATAAGAACACTAGCTAATCGAGACTGGTCAGGAACTTATGATCATTGACGGGAACTTCTGCAAGGAACAATTCCGTCAATGGTGCATCTATTACGAGATTTCACATGATCAATGTTTTATCTTAATTGATATCACGACTTGCTGAATCTGGACCAGGATCCTTGGTCGAGCCATGTAAAGTAAGGCGGGCATACACAGACTAGGTAGACAGTCTATATAATGTAATGCTGACCCTGCTAGTTGAGCTGCCAGGCTTGCTTCTCCAACCACACTCATTATTACTATTTTTGTCGCTCTTTTCGCATACTTTCATTCATTCCACCATGGTCCGCTTAGGATTGGTGGCGCTGCTTTTTGCAGGGCTATCAACGGCCGTTGAAAATCACGACGAACCGACCACCACTGTCACTCATGTACCAGGAGCTTACATCTTTGAATTTGAACAGAACCATGTATGCATCTGCAAATCACATCACTTTATCAACTTGCTGAAACAACGTAGGATACCTCCACCTTCTACAGAAAGGCAAAGGACCAGTTCACCACACGCGTCAAATTTGACTACGACCTTTTCAAGGGCGTCTCAATCCAATTTGACGATGTAGACACTGGAGAGGATTTAGCCGCCAAGCTGGCCGATTTACCGGCCATCAAGAACATGTGGCCCGTGAAATTGTATGGCATTCCCACCCCGCGCGTTGAATGGACCGCGACACCTGGAATGGAAGCCCCTCTGAAGAAGCGGGCCATCAATGATACCGCTGATACCTTTTCTCCCCATGTCATGACGCAGGTCGACAAGCTGCGAGCAAAGGGAATTACTGGGCATGGTATCAAAGTAGCTGTCATCGACACAGGAGTAAGCTTCCATGACAAACACTCCGGATAACTACTGACGACCCTTAGATTGATTATAAGCACCCCGCTTTGGGTGGTTGCTACGGCCCCAACTGCCTCGTGTCTTTTGGCACAGACCTTGTTGGAGACAACTACAATGGCTCCAATGCTGTATTTCCAGATGAAGATCCTATGGACTGCGGAGGACACGGCACACACGTTGCCGGCACAATTGCCGCCCAAAACAACGAGTTTGGCTTTACCGGAGCTGCTCCTGGTGTGACTCTTGGTGCTTACCGTGTCTTCGGATGCTCTGGAGAAGCCGGCACTGATGTGCTCATTGCAGCCTTCAACCGGGCCTACCAAGATGGTGCTGATATTATTACTGCCTCAATCGGAGGACCCAGTGGATGGTCTGAGGAACCCTGGGCTGTCGCTGTCTCCCGAATTGTCGAAAAAGGTGTCCCTTGCACTGTGTCTGCTGGTAACTCTGGCGATGTTGGTATGTTCTATGCTAGCACGGCAGCAAACGGAAACAAGGTCATGGCCATCGCGTCCTACGATAACAGCGACTATGTGTCGCTTCTGAACATCTCTCATTACACTGTCGACAACAGCAGCAAGAAGATTGAGTTTGGATCAACCGCTGGTACTCCCGCCGCTTGGGAAAATGTGACGCTCCCCATTTGGGCTCCCAGCTTGGATACTACCATTACCAACGGTGGCTGTGACCCGTATCCAGCCAGCACGCCTGATCTCAGCGGTTACATCGTCTTAGTTCGTCGTGGAACATGCGCATTCGTGCAAAAGGCGCAGAATGCTGCCAAGGCAGGAGCCAAGTATTTCCTCGTCTACAACAACGCTGGTGGTGCTACGAAGATTGACGTGTCGGAGGCAGATGGTATCCTTGCTGCTGGTATGGTCTCTTCTACAGTAGGTGCAGAGTGGATAGGACTTCTGAAGCAGGGATTGATTGTTACCCTTGAGATGTCGGGTGGCTCAGACGGAAAGGTCATCCTTGAAGAGAGCAAAAACAACATTACTGGGGGTGGTATAAGCACTTTCTCCTCTTGGGGGCCTAATTGGGGAATGGACGTTAAGCCCCAGTTTGGATCGCCAGGTGGAAGCATTCTATCGACATATCCCCTCAAAAAGGGTGGTTATGCTGTTTTGTCGGGAACTTCAATGGCATCTCCATTGGCGGCTGCTGTCATTGCGCTTATCGCCGAGGTTCGCGGAACGCTTGACCCTTCTCTTATCGAGAACCTTCTATCTTCCACTTCCAACCCTCAGCTTTTCAACGACGGTACTGGATTCTCTGACTACCTTGCTCCTATTCCTCAACAAGGTGGTGGCCTGATACAGGCCTACGACGCCGCCTACTCTACACTATTATTGAGTGTTTCAAGTCTTTCTTTCAACGACACAGATCACTTTGCCGAGGTTCTTAACTTTACCCTTCACAACACCGGTAAAGAGGGTGTTGACTTGAGTATTTCGCATATACCCACGAAGAGCGTTTACACCCTTGCCAAGGACAGCATTTATGTATCCAAATTTCCCAACGATGTTGCACATGCTTATGCTACGCTTAACTTTAGCGAGTCCAAGCTTAGCATCGGTGCCGGCGATAGCGTTACTATCGAGGTGGTCCCAACCCCCCCCGAAGAGCTTGACGCCAAGCGTCTTGCACTTTGGTCTGGATACATTGCTGTCAACGGATCGGACGGTAGCTCCCTTTCTCTTCCATACCAGGGACTTGCAGGATCTCTGCATCACTCTCGCGTCCTCGGGTCTAATGATACCTGGATCAGCAAGTCGAACGACAAGGACCTCAAACCTGTTTCGGCCAACTCTAGCTTCGTTCTCCCTGTCAAGGGACAAAATGCTACTGCCACAAAGCCTGCTCCTGCGCTGGCATGGAACCTTGCCCTTGGGTCAGCCAAGCTTACTGCCGAGCTTATCCCTGTTGCGGGCAACTCTACGTCAAAGAGTATTGGATCACCGGCAGGTTTCCCTACGTTATGGAACCCTAGGGGAAAAAACTCGGTTGCTTGGACTGGCAAACTTGCTGACGGAGGCTACGCCCCCGCTGGTAAGTACAAGGTTACTTATCAAGCACTGAGGATCTTTGGGGATGAGAAGAAGGAGAGTGATTGGGATAAGTCGGAGTCGCCAGTATTTAGCGTTAGTTACCCATAAGCATCGTGGCAGGTTTACAGCATTACAAAAAGCTATGCTGTGACCATCAATGATACTTACATAAATAGACTTTCTAGTTAGTGTAAGAGTAGAACCCTTTAATAATCTGATCTTCTTGTATCCTGCGTGCTATGATGATATAAGTAGATAACTTTGTAGACATTGATCTCGAGTAGAGGGCCTCAAATATGGCGATCTTATTTATAGCAAGTCTTTGGTACTTTAACTTCTATCGGTCTGGAAACTACTTGACACTTTCTTACGGATTCTGAAATGGGAGAATGGATGCTATACCAAGACCTCACTCGTTATTACGGAAACTTTTGGCGCAAACGACTCCCCCTCGTAGTATTATACAGGACTTTGGCACGAGCACTGAGGCTTCGTAGCTTGTGAAGTGGCCGCTGACAAGAAACTTGAGAATCACAAGCATGATGGAAGGCTACGAAGATCCGAAATAGTTGTAGTTAATATTCGAGGCATGCCAGCCGATGTATATTTGGCGATAGTCTACTGTCGTGTGCCGTAGGGCTTTGCTACATGACCTCGCTTTCCGCATGCGCAACAAAGCCCATCTTTCTTCCGTTTCTCATACAGAGAATAATCAACGACCACTGCTTTCTTCGTCATGTTTTCAAGAGTTGTCGGTAGTGCTCCATCATGATATAGGGCATCCTGGATGTCGTCTCTTAAACCAACAAAGAACAAGGAAGCGAAGTACGTGTCTCGTCAGGCGGCTGGATGGATTGAGAAACCCTATTGAGTAGTCTCGTGCACTTCCTGTTTGTTTGAGGCGTTGGAATTTGATGGCGGCCTGCATATCTGCTCCAGGACCAATGGGGCTTGGCCGACATCCGAAGCGCACCGAACTTTCCTCCGAGGCACCCTACATTCAGCATACACTCGACTTCTGGTGGCTAGAAGGTGGAAGATTTACCCGCATCAACTCAAAATGGTACGCCAGTTTTGCCGGACCACCGGAAGCGTGGTTGTTGCGAAGATAGTTTCGTAAGATGAGACAAGAGGTGGAATGCGAGAAGCAATACGCGACGCATTAGTACTAATCTTTCACGCATCGTGAAACATGACCAGTAGCAGGCTGCGTCATGAAGATCTTTTGTCTAGGGTCAGTGTGCTCTCGATGTTGTCTCCTTCTCCTTCCTCTTTTCTCGCGAGAAGAGCGATCACATTATGCTTTGTCAAAGCGCAGTTATTGATTGCACAGGTGCATCGGAGTTAGATGAAAACGGAAGCGACTGCATACTCTCGGTTACCGCCAATATGGAAGCAACATGTCGGAATTGCCTTAGTCTCAGACCTTATTATGGGGCAGCAACCGCAATTAGAGGGTGGGGAACTGGAAAGGCGGAACAAGTAGCTAGTGCCACTGCAGCTCGCAGCATAAGGGGTTAGATTCTTTTAGTTCAGCCCGGCCCGCTCCGGTGTAGATCGTCTAGCTGCCGGTGAAGAGGCTACGCTAGCTTCATGGCGTGATGATAGAAATTCCTGCTGTTGCTGCGAGGACGGCCAGGTTTGTCTTGGGAAGTAGGCCGAACTGACTGTCGATCACGGCTTGGGAAGCGTCAAGTAACGAAAGGACCTGATCTCGAAGCTCAAGGTGGGGAACACCGGCGAGGTCGTCGTATTCGGGACGGCGGAGTAATACGTTGATAGAACTGGCCAGGCCAAGGGGCTGCAAGGGGCCTTTTCAGCCAGCCTCTGCAAGGAATAATAGGGATTCGGTGACCGGAAATTGTGGTCTCAAAGCTTGATGTGCAAGTCCAACGCCTGCCGAGGAGGTAGCTAGCCCCTTAACCCCTTGGGTTTTAAAGACCCTAAAGACTATACTTCAGGCTAGATCTTAGTCTAAATACCTTGCAAGACGAACAGAGGGAAGTTGACTACCGGTAAAATCTCAACAAATCCGCCACCCTTAGCATGAGACTAATGCATACTTTAACCTGATCTATTCTCTATATGGACTCCTTAAGCCGTTTATCCGCCTAGAGCGTGACTTTTAACTGGTTATCTCTCTCGGATTAAGGATTAGCCGGTAGGTATGGCTCAAAGTCACCTAACCCAGACAGCACACTAAGGGTGGCGGATTTGCTGAGATTTTAGGGGTACAGAGAAAGGAAGGAATCCAACCAATTAGATGGATGTAGATATGCAGGTAGTGGCTGAATTATCGAAAAGTGGTGGTTGAGGAAGGTTGGCGTGGCTAGGTGGCTGGCTCTAGCTCCTCTTGTCTGTAGGCTTTGCAGTGTGGTCGTCCTGACTGAGACTCCTCCGCTCGCTGTCTAGTTTGTGTTCGACCAAGCCGAGTAGGCGTACATTATTTGCGGTACGGTCACACCTCTGCAGATGGTGCGAGCATCTTGCATTGCAACGCCCCGTGCCGAATTCCCCAAACTGCTAAGGACTGTACTGTTTTCGACACTTTTCTTTCCACTTCGTCAATATGTGCTTTCCATGTCAAATCTCAATCATAATATGTAAAATAGATGATACTAGTGACAAGAAACAACGCACTGAAATATATCTTAAACAGGGCTACAGGTTCCCGAAAGCACCGTATGACATAATAGATAGATAGGATAACAACATATTCAATCTGGTCGTCAGGCCGTCTACAAAACTATAACTCCGCCACCCAGGACATACCATCGCCTTTCGTGCTTTTTTAGCTTGATTCTCGAAGCATTCAGACTTGCGTGCATATCATTCTATGCTTACGAAAATAATTGATCTTATCTCTCAAAGATTGTCCTACGAAAAACCCCATTCGATGGGTGAAGTGATGACCCAGAATTGTACCTTTTCTCTCTGGATGCACTTGAACTAGAGAAGATATATGACTCGATGGGTAAGGTATTTGCTTTTTAGATAAGCTCGCGCGAGCTAACCTAAGATTGATGACGAGGGGGAGGTCCTGGTTCATCTAAAGTCATTGACAGCAACGATAAGTGCCAGACATGGGCGAAGTTCAGGGATTCAGAACAAGGTTCTAGTGGTAATGGGCTGAAAACACAGGTTCGAAAAGCAGACCCTGAAAAGATTTCTAAATTACGAGCAGACTCGCTGCCCACGAACGGATGACAGCGGCTCCTCCTCCATCGTGGCTGAAGATCATGAGCACTTTGCTGTCTTCTATGTTTGTTGTAGATCTAGTGCGTTGGTCTCACCGTCAACGAATTCGACGCGGTTGCTGCTTGCGCCGGGAATGCAAACAAACCACGTATATAAAAACGTATGAAAAAAATGAAACAGTCATGTAATCGTCAAGAAACTAGTCGCAAGGGTCCTTCCACCTTGACACCCTGGGTCCCATCCGGCATAAGGCGTAGCAACGCATTCCAGTTGTTAATATCAACTTGATAGTAGTTTAGGGTGATGGATAGATGCAATTGTGGGCTGTTCTCGTATGTGAAGCTCTTGTGGTGTAGGCTAGTCTGTTAAATCGGTACCAACAGAATTGATGGGAGACAGGCATTACTCGATATTCTGGCGTGAAGTGGAACCGGGAAACTTGTAAGCATCTCCGATCCTGGATTAGAGTCCTGGAAGACCCTTGGATAGTCGGAGAGGAGACTTGCATGGAAGTCCGCGGTAGAGAAGGGCTTCTGGCGGATTGCTCGCGTTCGAAACTGTCCCGTCAATGCCCTCGTGAAGGCGCAACTGTCAATCACATCGAGATCCTTCTCTGAAAGTGATGCTGAAATAAGCTCCAGAACTTCTCGCGATCGAATTATCTTCAAAGACGGAAAGTATGGAGCGTTCAGGATAATGAGCGTGTCTGCAAGGGCCTTTTCAAAGATTTGCTGAATGCTGCTCCATCGTGCCGTAAGTGCTCTTTTGCGGTCCCGCGAGCTAAAGTACAAACGATCAGCTATCGCTTGTCCTTCGAAATCACCTATACAATCCCACTGTGACAGATTCAATAACTGAGGCATACTGAGATGGTCCCATAGTACCTTGTCAGCTACAGTATTATTTTCTCCACTTTAGCTCTCCCACAATGTTACTGTGCATCAAGCCCCCACCAGGCATGCCAAAGATAACCCCTCTGCTCGGAGAGACACAAAGAGAGACCCCAGAAAGGGCCAGATTGAAGCTCCCACATGACCTTCTAGCCAGTGAAGCAAAACGCGGGCAGGCACATCTGCGTTTATGACTATATATAAGCAATTCTTATGCCGTGGATTATTGAGAGATCCATTTTCTATTCTTCCAACCGATATAACTGCAACAAATTCTACGAACCTGAGTCAATTTCATATCCTGCTATACAATGGACTCCTCAATTCAGTTGACTGTTCTTGGCTGTGGTATTATTGGCAGAGCTATTGTCAATGGTCTATTGTCAGAAGCACCCCGAAAGCGCTCTTACAAGCTTGCCTTGACCAGTCGCCGCACGGAAGCCGTCGACAGACTCCAAAAAGAGTACCCAACTGCCTTGGTGACAGGAGACAACAGAGATACTCGCATCTGGTCCTCAGACAAGTGCGAGGCCAGCATTCATATAGCCATTATCGCAACCCAGCCCCAATTCACAGCCAAGGTCTGCCAGGACATCACTGCGAGCGTGAAGGCTGCGGGAGACCATCGCCAGCTTATTGTTGTCACAGTTTGCCCTGGGATAACCGTCTCGCAGCTTGAGGCATGGCTGCCCAAGAAGACACCTATCATGCGCACAATGCCCAATACACCAATCTCGGTTAAGCAGGGCGCGACCGCCATTTTCTCCAACTCCTACATGACGGCCGGTCTTTCCACTGAGGTGCAGCTGATCTTCAAGAGCATCTCTCCAGAGGTCGCCTCTCTGCCAGAGGAAGATCTCATGGACATCTCCGCTTCTGTGTCGGGGTATGTCCCCCTCTCTAGCCACGCCCATTCACAGCTCTGGTGCCATTTGTAGCTAACACAATCTCAGATCGGCCCCCGCATATCTCTACCATTTGATTCATTCGCTGGTCGCGGCAGGCACAGCGCGTGGACTGCCTGCAGATATTGCCACTCGACTGGTAGTCCAAGCTTGCCTCGGGGCCGCAAAGCTTGCGCAAATGTCTACAGATACACCGGTGCAACAGCTTCTTTCCGATGTCTGTGTTCCTGGCGGCAGCACCGAAAAGGCAGTCCAGGCTCTTGACCGCCATGACGTGAGCGGAGCGGTTCAGGCCGCTGTGGAGGCAAGCTGGCATGCCAATCGCGCAATGAGCGGAGACGTCCGACCCCTGGCTAACTGCGCCTCGGAGATCGGAAGGGATGAGTTGCTTGTCACTTAGTCTTAGCACCGAGATGTGATAGAAAGGTCTTGGAATGGCACATTCAAATACCATGCACGCGATTAATCTGTCCACACATGCCAGGCTGCGCCGTGCCGTGCCGTGCCGTACCGTGCCATTGGGGCGGAGTAACTATGAAGCTCAAGTATCATCGCTATGATTGGTTCGGAAGTTTCATTAATCTCCGTACATAATGCCCGTAAGACAGCAGTTGCGTACCGGTGAGCTAGCTGGCCCAATAGGGTGGTTTAACCTTATCTTACTAGGCTATTTCTCACTCAATGTAAGTCTTAAAAGCGGGGTAATGTGTGGGTCCGATACGCGACTATCATCTTACGTGCATCAAGGAGATGGCTCCCCAGATGCATGTTTTTGGAATGAATCACACGTGGCCTGCATTGTTGGTAAGAGATATTCTCCGGCCGCAGGCAATTTACCGGTGACCTCTACTGGTTTCTACATTTGTGTCTTGATTGGAGAAACTAGCGATCAATGGACGATCGGCTATACCGAGCATGGGTGTAACACGGCCTACGATTCTTGTATTTCTCGCCAAAAATATGAGGAAACCAGGCGTCCGATTGGATCCGTGACCCGTGTCTTACTTTCACCTCAGATACACGTTATTGGCGGAAATCCGAGTCTATAGAACAAGGGTTTGGAAGCCACCCAACTGCTGGATATTCGTGTTCGGGTACTTTGCAGTCGAAGACAGCAAGATGTAATGATTAGAGTAACTAAATTGATGAAACCTAGCTAGAGATGGATTATAGAACAGCATATAGACTCCAACTTGAATGGAAACGAGCAGTAGTGTTAAAATAGGTATGGTTTTGATGCTAGAGGTCTGATCAGCGGGTGGGTACAAGTTGATCGCCCATCTGCTTCCGAAGCTGAAAAAAACAAGTATTGCGAAAGACACGCATGTTCATGAGATGTAGGTAGCTGTATCCATGCCCTCCCCAAGGGTCGTCTACGATGAGATGGCTGTAGGTCAGTGCAAGGCGTTAATGAAATTGATCAAGGAGCCTGAGCTGCTAGACTCCCTCATGTAGATAAAGAGCAATAAATATCGGAAATTTCCTCCAAAATCTTTCACCCTTTCACGGCGATATTTCACAAGCCTTCACTTTACCTATCCACCTTTTGATCCTACTTATCCCTCCTCTCGACAAAATGGCTAGCTGGCTGCAGGAGTTCGTCAACTATGTTGACAACAGGGAGAACAAGAATGTTCTTTGTCCTACTGTTCAAAGCTTGGGAGATCTGATTGAAAGCAATGCTGAGATTCAGAAGCTGGCCTCTGGCATGTGGGAGGAAGCTCCCATCACCTACACTGAGGATAAAGATGTTCTCTCCAAGAAACTTGTCCGAGATTACAACCACATGCTCCAATTGCTCAGCGTCATTGTGCAAGAGGTTGCTCCCTCCTGGTGCAGCACTGGTCTCAGCTCAGGCCTTGTGGGTGCCCCCTTTGCCACTATCCTGCAATGGGCCATGGGCACGGAGAGCGGGTATGCCTTCTTCCGCCGCGCTGATGTCAATGAGAAATTCAAGCTTCTCATGAATGCCTGGAGAGACGATATCCTGATGACCGGAAAGTCTCAGTACGTGCTCACCTCTGGAAAAAACGGCTGGCTGTCCAAGGATGCCATGGTTGTCCTTGAGAGGGAGTCCAATCAGAACGGTGAGAAGCTTCGTTTTGACGAGCTTTTCAAGTGCGACCCCGTTTCCGACCCTACACACTGGCAATTCAAGTCTTGGGATGACTTCTTCAGGAGAGAGTTCAAGGATATCGACAAGCTGCGACCTGTTGCCCATGCCGACAAGCCCGAGTGGATTGTAAACCCTTGCGAATACAGGCCTTATGCAGTCAAGACAGACGTTAAGGAGAAGGACCAGTTCTGGATCAAGGGCCAGCACTACTCAGTCTCTGACATGATGGACAACCATGACTTTGTTCCACAGTTTGTCGGGGGTACCGTCTACCAAGCTTTCCTCAGCCCCTTTTCCTACCATCGCTGGACCTCTCCTGTCTCAGGAAAGATTATTGCCGCCAAGGTCGTCGACGGAGACTACTTCTCTGAGCCTCCTTCTAAGGTCTACGAGGGCCCCAAGAACTACGATCTGTGGCCTTCTGACCGCGCTCAGGCATATCTCAGCCACGTTGCCACACGAGCCGTCCTTTTCATCGAGGCTCCCCAGCCCATCGGCCTCGTGTGTGTGGTCCTCATTGGAATGGCAGATGTCTCATCATGTGATATAGCTGGAAAGTTTTCTGAAAACTTGCCTCAGCCAGTGGAGAAGGGCGAAGAGCTTGGTATGTTCCACCATGGAGGCTCTAGCTGCGCCTTAATTTTCCGCAAGGGCGTGAAGCTCGACTTTGTGCCCGAAGCCATGCCCACTACAAACCCCACCAGCCGGCCGGTTCGTGGTGCATTGGCACAGGTCCGTGGTCATTAAAAACGCAAGATTAGTTGGTATCTGATCTATCTCAAGTTGTGAGCTGCGGATGTCTTCGCAAGCAGCCATTGCTGGTTAGGGGTAAACAAACATCTGCGCGAGTAATCATCGAGTTCCCCAAATATATAGCAATTTATTCAGTTACGGGAGACAGATGATCGGTCGACATAGAGTGACAAGTCCAATCTTGTGCTGGGTCAGGTTGTCCCGTGCGTAAGCTATGTTTTCAAGTGGCTCTTTTCCAATCGTGCAAGACAATGCGCGTTGCTCCACCGTGTCCCAGATGTACTCTGGATTGCATGGCTGCAATGACAGTCACGCAGCTACAAGTGAATCCCACAAAATAATGATCCCATTTTTAATTCTGATATGTCATTGTGTGATAGGCTGATCCGAGACATAGCCGAAACAACGGCTTGGAATATTGGCCTGAATATTGCGGCACAGGACCAACGCCCACTCATAGTTCTCGGCACCTTCGCAAGACATCTGATGCGGGATGTATGCGCTCCACCCTTCATTCATGACACATAGGATAAGTGTCTGCTATATCCTTGTCACGACTACAAGGGCAAAATCTAATTGGGCAAAGAACTGAGACGTGCAGAGGCAAGGTAGCTGCCGGGCTTAATTTGGTGTGTCGAATTATGCTACGCACTAGTAAATCCCAAGTCTGCATTACGCAGCACATCGGTCAAGACAATGGAAGTTTGTAGCTTTTTTATGGGCGGCGCAGAGAATTCCGCTCTATAAAGTGAACTGAAGATCTATGGTTTGAGACCTTCCATATCCACACCAAGTTTTCCACACGTTTCACGATTCATCTACTTACCGAATATCTCAAAAAATGACTTCCTTTATTCAAGATGCACAAGCGTCACCATCGTCTCTTGCCTCTCCAAGAGAGCCCTCGGTCATTTCATTCCCAGTCCCCCGGTCCTCTGTACACAAGATTATACCGGACGAAACCCTTAAATATGAGTTTCTCCGGACCCTCGAACTGTCGGGCAGCTCAATGCCATCACTCGTGCAGGCTGCATTTGCCTTGGTAGCTGGCCACACTGCAAGTGCGGACAATGTTGCATTTGGGGTTTCTGTTCAGAACATTACTGTTCCCGCGAAAGTCAATCTCGCAAAAAGCCAGAAGATCCGGGATTATGTCCAAACGGCATGGACAGAAAGAAAAGAACGAATTTCGCCCGAAGGGATCAATGGAACTGGGGCCCAGGTCGGAACCTCGGAAGATGTCAAGCTACACACCCTACTCATCATCCCTCCCTCACGAACTGATGTCACTGTTGCTCCCACCGTCCGCAACGGCCATCATGAGCATCAGTCAGACGGCTCCGAGTCTTACGCGTTGACTGTAGGACTACAGCAAGATGCAAGCAAGACACTGGCGATCGCAGACTATGACTCGAGAGTAATTGGTACCTGGGCCGTACAAATGCTGCTCGAACGGTTCGAGTTCATTGTACATCAGCTGAATGAATCCACCCTTGATCAAAAGCTGGAGGATGTCAATATGATCACACCGCAAGATCAAGAAATGATCTGGAACTTGAACAGATCCGTCCCAGAACCAGTGCATCGATGCGTTCATGACGTTATCAAAGAGCAGGCAAGTGCCCGGCCAGATGCAGCCGCTGTCAACGCCTGGGATGGCAATTTTACCTATCTCGAATTGGATGAACTCGCGTCGAGGCTCGCTGGCCAACTTGTCGGGTCTGGTATCAAGGAAGACATGCTCGTGCCGGTGTGTTTTGAGAAATCCAGATGGACGCAGGTTGCAATTCTTGCTGTCCTCAAGGCTCGAGGGGGGTTTGTTTTACTTGATTCGACATTGCCCAGATCGCGCCTTCGCAGTATTTGTGACCAACTTGGGTCAGACATCATACTGTCGTCAAGGAAGAACGCGGAACTCAGCGCCAGCCTGGCACATCGAGTTGTTTGTGTTGACCTAGAGTCTATACAAAGTCTCAACTCTACTATGGACCAACAGACAGCGCATTCGCAGTCACCATCAACAGCACTGTATACAGTTTTCACGTCCGGAAGTACAGGTACCCCCAAAGGTGTAGTTGTATCGCATGGAAATTTTTCCACAGCCTTGCATCATCAACTTCGCCACCTCCGATACAATCAAGACTCAAGATCATTTGACTTTGGATCATATGCCTTTGACATCACCACATACAACATACTGGCAACTTTTGCCTCTGGCGGTTGCCTGTGCGTCCCAGAGGAGAAGGATCGCAAGGAGAACCTCGGGAGCACTATTGCTGCTTTCCGGGCTACGATAACGGGCCTCACGCCAACGGTCGCTCGTCTACTAGACCCTTCAACACTACCCGATATACAAACCGTGATGCTACTAGGCGAGGCTGTCTCTGGCAAGGACGCTGAGCCCTGGTGGAGCCGATGCACCGTTCTGAACGTATATGGGCCGGCTGAATGCGTTCTTACGTCCATCAACTGGACTGCAAGATCTTCAGATGAAATTACCCATATTGGAAAAGGTGTTGGGTTGGTGCTTTGGATTGCAGATCCAGATGACAACAATCGTCTGGTCCCTCCTGGTTCGGTTGGCGAGCTCTTGATGGAAGGCCCTCTCGTTAGTCGCGGGTACTTGAATGAACCGGAGCAAACGGCCAAAGCTTTCCTCGATGATCCCAACTTCTTGGTTCGAGGAAGTCGAAATCACCCTGGACGCCATGGGCGCCTTTACAGGTCAGGAGACTTGGTCCGCTACAATGACAAGGACGGGCACCTGATGTATGTCGGACGAAAAGATACGCAAGTCAAGATTCGGGGCCAACGAGTCGAGCTCTCCGAGGTTGAGCACCACATACAATATTGTGTGCCTGGTGCACAACTGGCAATTGCCGAAGTCATCCAGCCAATGGGAGAAGACGCAGATCCTGCCCTCGCTATATTCATGCAAGTGAACAATGACGAAATGGAGGCTATCAGGTTGGACACTGGTGATATGTCCCTTGTTACATTGCCTGTGCACATCCAGCAGGAGATTGAGAACCGTTTGCCGCCCTACATGGTACCCTCTGTTATGTTCTCTCTTCAGGCTCTGCCTTTAACCCCAACTGGAAAGGCAGATCGAAAACGCCTACGCGAGATTGGTGGCTCCATCTCTGTTTCTGATCTTGCCGCTCTACGGTCGGTTGAGCACGGTGCAAAGCGGCAGCCTACCAATGAAGCTGAAAAGCAGATTCAGAACGTTTGGTGCAAGGTACTCAAGATTAAGCCAAAAATGGTTGGAATGGATGACGCCTTTGCCAGCCTAGGTGGTAACTCTATTTCAGCTATGAAGGTAGTGGCAGCTGCCCGTGTGTCCGGCATGAGACTGCAAATTGCCGACATTTTCCAGAAGAAGACGATCGCTCAAATCGCTGAAAGACTTGTAGCGATCAACGGAAGCCCTGACCCAGAGTGCCTGGTGACGAAGGATCAAATACCACACGGGGACTCCGTTGCTGCAAACTCGGAATTTGGGAGCATCTGCACATTTCTCCTCCGGGCGCATGGCGAGGACATCGAAGACATCCTACCTTGCTCACCAGCCCAAGAATACATTTTGAGCGTTCAAGACGAAGATGATACCAACTATAGACTATGTCTGGGCTTTGAAGTACAGATATATGGAGAGGGTGTTCAGCTGGATCTCCATCGTCTCGGGCAAGCTTGGGGAGAGCTTGTACAACATCATGCAATGCTCCGGACTACATTCGTACACAGCCGCGTTGGTAATAGGGTGAAGAGACACTCTGTCATCTTCAAACGCGCAGAGCCAAATATCACATACATGGAGCAAGGGAAGGAAGCCAAGGCCAGAGATGTCCGCAATAATGGCGGCCCCTTTTACACCCCGGGTGGCCCACAGCATCACCTTACAATCTGCAAGGTGAATGATAAGGCGGCTTTTCTACAGCTTCAAATCAACCACGCTGTGTTCGATGGTTTCACAATCGATATCTTTTGCAAGGATCTTCGAGCAGCCTACCATGGGAACCTGAGGCCGGTTGGCAGGTACAGTGACTTCATCCGCTATCTGCAGAGTCAACCACAGGCATCGAGACTTGAATTCTGGGACAACCATCTGTCGGACTCTTATCCCACTATATTTCCCTTATCTAAGGGCATCATGGATGCATGCGCCAGCTCCAGATCGTTTGGTGTTCCTGGTATTGACTCACCCAAGATTCGCGAATTTTGCGCAAAGTGGCAACTCATGCACCCCATTGTCATTCACACCGCTTGGTCCTTTGTGCTAAGTGCCTACACAGGCATCAAGTGCCCTATTTTTGGAACCTTTTGCTTGGGCCGAGACGTTCCTATCCGTCACCCAGAACGAGTATGGGGACCATTGATTGGACTGATCCCGTACAAGGTCGCTTTGGATAAACCACAGAGTGTCATTGACACCTTGCGGGTGGCTCAAGCTGACTACCTTGCGAGCCTAGCACATCAACATACCTCCGTTGCTGAGATTGAACAAACTGCCCGTTTTGAAGGCTCAAAGCTGTTCAACAGCCACATAACGTACCAAAAGCGATGGGGCACTGGAGTAAGCACAGAAGATCATCTTGTCATCAGATACGCCGAAGAATGGGATCCAAACGATGTAAGGAGCCAATCCTCCCTCATACATAAAGTACGTACTAACCTTGGGTCTTTTTAGTACGAGGTCGGTGTTAGGCCTATTGAATCTCCTGAAGGGTTTGACATTCAGCTGAACTTCCGTGCTGGATGCCTGAGTGTGAAGCAAGCAACTCGCCTTGCAAACAACTACGGGAAGGCAATCTCACTAATACTTAAAAACCCCTCTTTGCGATTCCAAGACCTACACCTCTAAAGGGAGGTTAGTGCATAGCATGTTCTGTAACTAAGGAAATACAAGTACAAGATAAGTTGCCAGGCGTATTTTCTTATCTCGAGGATGAAATGTTATGATTCGCCAGCCGGGGCTGAACAAGCAGAATATAATGCAGCCCCGTCGAGGCCAGCCGCCAGGATACGCCCTGTAATCAGCCTGCAGCAATACCTGACGTACCACAAAAGTCCGTTGAAGCAAACACTCCTCCAGGCAGGGCAAATAAGAGGGTGTACAGAAACAATGAAACCGGCGAGCAGTCCAATCTCATCGAAACCCCACATGAATATCATCACAGCCCTGTTCCAAGCGCCTGCCCACCTTTGCTCCTATCCTCGATGCGGTGAGATGGGGGACCCCTTTCAGCTCGCCACCTGCGATGCAACAAGGTTGTTCGCAGAGTAAGGCTAGAGGCAAATTCATATAACAGACGGGGCTACGCCCGCAAAGGTTGTCCGTGGCGGCGTTGGCGCACGGCACATGTTTAAGAAACTGCACACGGCGACAATTTTGAATCACAATAGCTCAGCTCGGCCAGGGATGCGCGATATTAGCTCGTCGGAGGCTGCCTGAATTATGGATCTCTAGCACATGCTGACATGTCTGCCCCGGCACTTCCGGCCGGCATAGGTTAGCTTTGTATGTTCGTGACCGTCACGCAGCATGCACTCCCAAACGTACAGGTTACATCCTGGGCCTCAAGCGTTCCAGTTAGCTTAACCCCCGCCCGGCAACCTCGGCAACCACGCCAGTGGACTGTGCTAACTTGATCAGACATGAGTCCAAGACCCTTGATCGACACCGAGACACAGATTGACTTTAGATCCGTGTAGACTGGTCACATCGGACCGGGCCTGCGGATACGGGACGGCAGAGAGACGATCTAGACTAGCGCTATAGGTCTATCGGAACGTACAGTCCGGTTCGGTAAGGATTGACCCAGCTCTGGACCAGGGTGGCATTCAGCCGCATCATGGCGAGAAACAATAAGAAGCACACGACCTCCACTGTCAAGTCAAAATGCTTCAACTTTGGTGCAGCACCTGTCTACGACTTTTGAAATGACTAGCGAGGGAAAGAAACACGGCTCCGGCGGATCTGTCGCCAACAGCGAAAGCGATGATGCTGGCGTTCGCGCCATGGGCTATGTTCCCGAATTATCGCGAAATCGCTCATTGTTTACGCTCACATTCCAGCTCCTTGCCATGACGGCGATTCCATATGGCGAGGGCGCTCCCTTGATCAACGCCATTTATGGTGGAGGGCAGCGCACCATCTTCGTCGGCTGGATTGGTAAGTTCTAACCCCGTGATTTGTTATGCGGTGTGCCCTTGTTTTCTGACCATGATTCAAACTTTAGTGACAATGATTCTCCATCAAACCGTTGCGCTCTCCTTGGCAGAGCTAACATCACTATATCCAACCGCATCGGGTCCTTACTATTGGACATACCAGCTGATTGTATCAGCCAAACCGTCTCGAACGACGGTCGCCGTCGTGCTCTCATACATTTCCGGTTGGATGATGCTTCTGAGTAATTGGATCGTTTGCCTTTCTATCAACTTTGGATTTACGTCCCTACTCTCGGCTATCATCACACTTCACAACGATGGTCTTGTGTTACGGCCATGGCATCAACTCCTGATTTTCTGGGCTGTCTGTCTGCTGTCAGTGGCAATTGTCATCCTGTGGAACAAGTTTCTCCCCACGCTTGACACGATCGCCACCGCCTGGAATATCGCCACCCTGATTATCTTCCTTGTTGCGCTCAGCGTCTCCGCAAACGGTGGTCGACGGAGTGCAAGTCACGCACTGGGATACTACGATGAGTCAATTTCCGGGTGGGGTGGATTTTCCTTCTTCATCGGCATGCTTCCCCCCGCCTACACCTTCTGCGCCATTGGTCTCATCTGTTCCATGGCCGAGGAGGTTGATAGACCCGCGACCAAGGTCCCCACCTGCATGAGCATCATTATCCCAATCTCCACCCTTGCAGGACTCATGTTCATCTTGCCCATCTGCGTCACTATGCCACCACTGGAGGAGATTCTGCTGGCCCCAGGTGGCCAGGCCTTGCCGTACATCATCTACCATGTCATGAACACCACTGCAGGCAGCGTTGCGCTAAATGCACTCCTCCTTATTACTACCTTCTTTTGCATCACCTCGGTAACTGTTCCTGCGTCACGATATACTTACGCATTCGCTCGCGACAATTCGATGCCTGGTTCGGCATTGTGGTCCAAGATCGACCACAAATATGGCGTTCCCGTGAACGCTTTGTGCCTCATGACCATCTTTCAGATGCTTCTTGGTCTCATTTCGCTTGGCAATTCCACAGCGTTCACTGCTTTTGTATCAATGACGACCATCGCATTGCAGGTGTCCTATGGCATTCCCATCGCTATCAGCATGTGGTACGGAAGATCCAATGTTAAACGGGCTCAGTGGAAGTTGCCCAATGCCATCGGCTGGATTGTGAACACTATCGCCTTAGTCTGGATCTCCTTTGAGTGTGTCCTGTTTAGCATGCCTGTAACCAAGGTTGTTTCGAGCCCAGGAGCAATGAACTATGCCTCGGTCGTTTTGGTCGGGCTTGGTGTGTTAGTGGCTCTTTGGTACCTTCTACACGCGCGAAAAGGTAAGGATGTGTTTTTAACCACTTTAACTTCTGACTTTCTAACAATAAACTTAAATAGTTTTTCAAGGACCCCCTACCTCCCACGGTCTCCAAAAGCTATAAGAGTATTTAGAAACAAGCTAGCTAAGACCTTAGCAAGGGTTTAGTATATCCTTAATCTATAGTTAGTTTACTTATTATATATACTAATTAGGGTTAAAGCTAGTTATAGCTAAGCTATAGGAAAGGCTTAGTAAGTTAAAGTCTTATATACTACTAGAATATACCTTATATCCTAATTTTACCTTAATCTATTAAGGCACTAGCCTATCCTTTTACAAAATGCTTTCTTTAATTTTTCAAGTCCACTTTGCGCCGCTAAACAGTAATTTGCACTCTAATATAGCAGACAATAATAATCCCGGCACTCTAATCCAGCAAAAAGCACGATCTGACGTGGAGACCCTAAGCACATCAACAACGTCAGTCAAGTTAGAATTCTCAGTCTCTGAGACTTCAGAAAGCTTTATCGGCGCGGCGACAAATAGCCAGTTTCTTGCGGACGCCCTCCATCTGGATCCCGGCGACGAAGCAGAGTTTCACGTCGACGACACCCCTTTGCCTTTAGCCCCGGCCAGCTGAACAAACTGTTGTTTTCGAAATCTCCCGAAGCATTGCTAACACTGGACGGGCTGGATGGACTCGAGAAGGGTCAGCAAACCGAACTCAATGCAGGACTCAGCGTTGACGAGACGTCGGTACTAACCACGGTTACCTTCAAAGAGGCCGCCAGAGGGGCGTCCCCAACATCGCTATACCTTGAAAGAAAGCTCAGCAACAAGCCAGTCGGCGACCGAATCCGTTTGTGTGGTGCCAACATGTTACCCACAAGAAGAGCAACGCCGTGGTGGTTTCTGATAGGAAGGTCTCGAGCTTGGGCGCCATCTTCCTGCTCTGCTCTTCTTGTGCCTCTACTTCTACAATGAGTGGTAGGCGGAGTCTATTATGTGCAATATCAGTACATTGAGAGATTTTCGAATGACCAGGGTTATCCGCTCGGGAAAGTCGCTCATCATCAACTCGGACGATATATTGGTCGGGGCGACCCAACAGAACATCCTTTTGGGCAGCTGGTGAGGCTTCGTGAAACCATAGCCGGCAGACTTGCTATTGCCCCGCGGGTCGGTTGTGTCACCTAGTTCCCTTTTCACATTCTCTGTGACTTCTTCTTTAGAACAGGAGTCAAAGGTGACAATCTGCCCAGAGGATCGGTATTCAATATGGCCACAATCTCTTGTCGACTGCATTGCCTGGCCGCTGATCGCGCTACGTAGCAGTTGGCCCCAAACAGTGTCCTTATAGCGGCTTAATGCATTCTTCATCCGTGTTTTCAACGCCAGGGACGAAGACATTCTCGAATTGTCGCGAGCAAGAAAGCTTATAGAGGTGCGAAGCAATCAATTCCTAAAAAGATTTGCCATCCGAAAGCAACTGAATACAACATTCGCATTCCCAAACCGCGGTAGCAGGCCCCCGACTCAAGAACCCTTCCAGAACGACTCCAACATGGCCTGGCGAAGGCCCGCTCGGTGTGAGGAAGGGTCCTGACGGAACTGCTCCAACCAACCATTCGGACGATTCTGAGGAGACAGACATAGCACCCGAAAGATGGCCATCATACACTGCAGCTTCTGCGCATCCACGAGGGCGTGGTGATTCTTCCGGGCCAGTACGTGATCCGTGCCCATCATGATGGGAAAGATGATCGACAAGGTCAACGGGAACCGCTTGTCATCCGGTAGTTTGGCTCCTCGAAGGTTTCTCTGAAAGTAAGGGATCAATGGGATGCACTGGGAGTCAGGAGGGAGTACCCCATACTCCCACTCTGACTCTAACCACTCGCGCAATCGTGACAGGTCATCTGTGTGTAAGTGCCAGACCACGAAATAAGTCTCTTGCGAGATGCCCTGCCGCCTTAGCTTGTCTGCAATCTGCTTTGCAGTCCTTGAGCCTTGAGCACAGTAATGTGCTTGGATCGACTTCATCATCATGCGATCCATGTTGCCATCAGCAGTGGAGCTTTTTTGACCGATTGTTCGGAGGGCTTCGGATCCATACAAGGTCCGGCAGTCCATTGTCTTAGTTCCATAAGCATCGCACATGCCAATTTCGAATACTCTCCCCGTGAAAATGTTATACTCAAGATCGACAAATCTGAGCACCGAGGCAGACGACTTCCCAGCCCCAATGGAGTCCATAAGCGCAAGGACTTTCCCCATGGCAGGTTCGTCGGACCACTTGACTTGCAAAAACGGAGAGACATGCTCTCGTAGTTTTTGAAGTTGCGGGAGGTCTGTTTCAAGAGGGCTTGGGTCGCGCCATGCAGAGAGGTGATCTTTGCAAAATCTTGAGCCGCCGGAGCCAGGTTTGGTGCAACGTTTGTTCTCGCATATCTGATCATAGCTACTTGCTTTTAGATCGTCCTTCTCAAGCGCGTTACTCAGGTCAAACTCAGTTTGACACGAGATGCATCTGGTCCGCATGTACGGTCCGCCTTTACCGCGACGAAGAGCAGTGGTCTCAAAGCTTAAGGCCGCGGACGATGGGCAAAGTCTGCTGATCATATTGTCGACAACTCGGCAAGGCCCCATGCAGTTGAGGCTCAGATGAGCAAGGGAACGAGTCGAGAAGTCTGGACATTCTGGTTGTAAGTCAGTCATCGATAGTCGTCATGGACTGTACATGGCTGGACTCACCACCCAGTAGCTTCTCATTTCTTTCCGACAAGGAGCGCTTCCGTTCCTCGATCGTGTCAACGGCGCAAACGGCACGTGACAGAGGGAAGGGGGCCAAAATTCCCGACACCTAGTGGAAATCTCCTTTCCCTGGACTGTCATCAGCTTCAAAATCACTGATGGTGTCATCTTCATTGGGAGATTCGTCGCCCTCGGCCGCAGTCGCAGTCGCATCCGCATCCGCAAAGTCTGTGCGTATGATGAACTCCTTAGGTTTCGGAACGTCCGTCAGAGTGGTGAAATGACCTGATTCTCTATGCTTCTTTTCATGCTCGAGATATACATCTCGATATTTTCCTCGGCCCGTGACACTACCCACACATTGCGGAACGGAGCAAACCCACCGACGGTGTCTGTATGCATGAAGGGTTGCCGTCGCTTTGTCTACAAGCAGTTCTATACAGCCGCTCTCTTCATGCAAAACAAAAGGAAATTTTCCGTGGTGCGCCACGTTGGCATGCATGGCTGCCGCTTTCGGGTCTGGGAATCGTTCCCAGCATCCTTCTCGATCTGCCATGGGACACGGGTGGATCAGTGGTGGCGTGTGATCATGTACCTTCTTCATATGGCTTTTCAAGCTTCCCTCAGAACGGAAGACCGATTCGCAGCCCGGATGAAGGCACGAGATTATGACGGGACCGTGTCTATTTTTGATATGCCTTGCCAAGCTTGACGAGGAACTGAAAATCTTTGCGCAACCCTCCTCGTGGCAGGGGAAACAGGTGCCTTCATGTACAACCTCGACATGTTTCTTGATCCCGAGTTTCGACGTTAACGTTTTTGAGCAGTCTTCCACTGGGTACGGAAACTTTAACTTGAGATGTTCAGATCTCTGATGCAGGCGGAGAGCATGCTGGGATTTGCACACGACCTCACAATCCTCGTATGGGCAAGGAAAAGTCCGCATGTGAGGATGCTTCTGTTCGAGATGAGATTACATGTCCTGATTTTTGAGGAACATCTCATCGCATCTCCTTGCTGGACATTTATTATATTCGATATCTGGGTGACTGGACCCCATATGACGGTTCCGATGGCGAGGGGACGTGAAGACCTCGTCGCATTCTTCAATTGGGCAGGTCCATGCTTCGTCGGTGTGGACGATCTTGAAGTGTTGGAGCTCCGCCGCACGGCGGAGGAAGAAAGTCTTGCAGCCTTTATCCTTGAGGCGGCAATGTACGACGCTCTCCGCGTGCGCATCCAACGCGTGCGAGTCCCTGTCCTGGTCGGACCTAAACAGTTCAGGACACATAGGGCTGGAGCATGCTATACGGCCATGTTCAGGGTGCGACCTCCTAACATGCGTGTGCATTTGGTATATTGTGTTAGATGCCAGCTGGCAATCGATCTGGGGGCAGAGCCACGTAGTGTCTGAGTCTACACTATGATCGTTTCTGTAGTGTTCTTTCATTTCTTTGCCTGTATGAAAGAGAAGGTGACAACCTGGAAAGTCGCATTTAAGTGAAGGAATCCCTGGGTGCTTCTCCTTAATATGGTCTCGCATGGAAGATTTAGCCGAGGGCGTGTTGTACTAGACATCGCAACCTAGAACCGGACATCTAAGCGTTAGATAGGTGGCGCCTGGCGAAGGGTTGCTTGCAGTCTCAGCTGCTTTTGGTCTCGGTGTGATTGAAGAATCGTTAGACATAGGAGTCAGGCGTCTTCTTTTTCCTTCGGAACGTGGAGCTCCAGCCTTGATTCAGTTAGAACAGTCGATGAGGGAAACATTGCATATCGGGAACTCACTCTGGCACGTTTCTTTGCCATATTCGCGATGAATGAGAGGTCCACCTCTTGGCTTGGATGACGAACTTAGATGCCGGGAAGTCCGATGTAATCAGAAAAACATTTAAAAAGCCGGAATCCATCAGTAAATGTCTGCAAATCGAAGACCTTGGAAAGGTAAAGTAGCGAAACGGACTTATAAATGTGAGTCTGTTCACGGGAGACCACATGCCATCTCTGCCAGGGACAATAGTGTCGCTGTTCTCTTGAACAGCAACTTCAGTAGGTGGCAGGTATAGAGGCAGTGCCACCATTATGTAAGCGGCAGGCAATTCTTACTCACGTCGACGCCATCCTGAGCGCTATTGTTTTTTCTTCCTACCGTATCCAGTCAACAAATTCAGACAGTGCTAAGTTGACTTTTTCTCCAGTTTCCCACTTTTACCCGTCGAAAACGTCACATCCAATCAGATATACTGGCTTGCGCGTACTAGCGCAGTACTAGCGCAGTCTGAATTTGTTGAGTGGATACGGTACATCTTACAGCGCGCTAACAGCGCTGTCCGCCGCCCCCGCGACAACTTCTTTGCTAATACGCTTACGGATGTCGACACCCTCTAGCGCCCTGACAGAATCGAATGCGACACGTTACGATCTTCGCTCGATGTTGAGTTTCTCACCCGCTGCCAGCCCCCTCGAAAAAGCTTTGTGAACCGCCGATACGAGCCTCCACGGCCGCAAAAGCGCCGACGTACTGGAAGGACCTGCGACAAGACGACACCGCCAGGGGACGGTGCTGCAGGGGAGCAGGGCTGGCAGCTGGTAGGTAACCGGTGGAAGCCATTCATTTAGTTCACAGAGGTGATAACTGGTGCTTAAGAGGGCAACTCTTGCAGCTTGCCTTCGGATAGAATATCGGATGTAATGTGAAGT
>JAAVUK010000100.1:0-14727 GCA_014899095.1 Fusarium buxicola | reverse complement strand
CCCGCCCCTCCTGTCAAGATGCCTGCAACAATTGACAAGACCCAATTCGACTCGATCCCCGACTCAATCGAGGCGTTCCGTATGCGATGCCCATCCTCATGCCTCGTAACCTTGCTCTAACATGATGCGCCCAGGAAATGGCGAATTCCTTGTCGTCCTCGACGACCCTTCGCGTGAAAACGAAGCCGACCTGATCATTGCCGCCGAAGATGTGACGACCGAGAAGATGGGCTTCCTCATCCGCCATTCCTCCGGCTACGTCTGCGCTCCCCTCTCTCCCGCCCTCACCACCACTCTCGACCTCCCCCAGATGGTCCCCAACAACCAAGATCCTCGCGGCACCGCTTACACCATCTCTGTCGACTCTGCCGATCCTTCCGTCTCCACCGGCATCAGTGCCCGCGATCGCGCGCTCGCGTGCCGAACCCTCGCCGACCCTAATGCCCGTCCCGAGAGCTTCCGCCGCCCCGGCCATATCCTCCCTCTGCGATCTCGGCCTGGCGGCGTCCGACAGCGACCTGGCCACACCGAGGCTGCTACTGAGTTCTGCCGGCTGGCTGGCAAGGTCCAAGCTGCGGCCATCTGTGAAATTGTGGATGACGGCGATGAGGCCCCAGGCCAGGCCCTCCGCCATAACCATGGCATGCTGAGAGGCGAGGCTTGCATCACCTTCGCTCGGAAGTGGGGCCTCAAGGTCTGCACTATCGCCGACTTGGTGGCCCACGTCGAGAAGACCGAGGGTAAACTCGAGGCCAACGGAGCTGAGACAAACGGTAGCTAAGAGGCCAACTGGTCCAGACCTTGCATAGCTTTTGTCTTGAGAAGTGGTGAGCAAATTGCAAAACTATACGCATCATAAGTGTACGCGCACATGGCGGCGGTCCTGCTTATTAGTTGATGAAACGGCACGCTTAGGTCTTCGTGCATTTCTTGCATCTGTTCCTTGATTCCATGGGTATTTGGTATAGAATAGGCTTCATTCTGGCGTCCCGAAAAGTGGCAGTCGAAAGAAAAGAGGCGATACAAATCAATGAGGACGCCCTCATTCTCCCCCCTATGTCCCTGAATTTGGTGCCATCGTGAATCCATGTCCTTCGTGCAGAACATGTGTGTGTATGTTATTCAGCTCAAATTCTCGTCTCCCAAAGTCTCGGTATCGAATCTTCGGGCCGCTGTTCTAAAATGGCCGATAACTCGTTGCTAAGACTCTGGTTCATGACGTATTCTGGCACATTACTCGTCTGTATATTGTCGTATCAAAGATTGATAGATTTGACAGCGTAGTTGGACTATGTGCTTGTTACACTCTATCTGCCCACCCCCTGGTTCAGACACGAATGGCGATTGAGATTGCTATTTTCTTCGCCGAAAACCTTGGTTCATGCGATATAGCGAGTCCATTTGTAGTATCTTGGAGCCACGACTTCGTATCCTCGACAACATAACGTAGCTCTCAAACCTGTGTTCCTCAGCGTAATGCAACAGCTCACCTCCGCTTCTTTTGGCGGGCAAGTCTGCTATGGGTATCATTTTTTCCATCTTCGTATCATACAAATCGTTCATGCCATGAAGTCAGTGTTTCTTTTCCTTCTGCTCTCCATCCCGTGTCAAACATAAAGCCATCAAGCCTCCAGTCTTTCCCTCTTAAGTGATCTACCGGGGACGGCTTGCTGACCTCTAATCTTGACGTCGTCGTCCCCTTCGCCGTCATCCTCGTCTTCATCCATGTCATGCTGCTCCTGGGCCTGGCGGGCGCGCTTAATACGACGTATCATAGCCTGGTCAAGGTAGAAATCATGATCGAATCGTGCGCGTGAGAATTTCTACATGAGATGATCAGCAACAATTCCAACAAGATTTGGGCACAGTATAAGTAGACGAACCTCTGAGCAGCCCGTCTGTGGGCACTGGGCCTCGCCTCGCATTGGCAAGTAATCGAGCAGGGCGACCTTCTCGAAGGTGTGTTTGCACTTGCGGTTGCTGAAAGGCTGCTTCATGGGCTGCAGTGTAAGGGGGCAGTTGATGCTGAGTACTTCGCGGGCCACCGCAATGTCATCGTCATCGTCCTCATCCGCAGCACCAGGGCCAGAGGTCGTTCCGCCCATAACAGGTTGCCCGTCCGATGTGAACCAGCGTGAGGCATCTGGAAGCGGTGGCCCCTCCTCGCCAGCCATGGCGTCATGCCAAAGCTTCTTGAAGGCGGCGTAGTCGTTGTTGAGGGCATACCGCTGGTGCATGCTCAGGTTCGTGTAATCAGACTCTTTCTCGGCACGTAAATCGTTGAAACGGTTGATGATACTCGGTGCAGCGGGTATACTCGGCGAGGCGGGTGGCTTCCTATCGCCGTCCTCGCCATCCTCGTCTGATTCCGGTGCGTCTTCTTGCCGCCGGTCTTGGGGTGCATCTACAACGGCAGTGTTGGGCAGGTTGCTGATGATGTCGGTCTCGTCTTCGAGCTCAGCCCTGCGATCAATCAAATCGCGAATGGCGTGCTCAGATGAGTCGGTCAAGGCATTGACACGTGTCTCTAGATCGGCAAGATGCGCCTCGAGGCGCTCCTCTTCGGGAGACTTCTCGGTCCCCTTTTCCTGCCTTTTGGTACGTTGGGTATCGAGTCTATCGCGCTGGTCTCTTAGGCGCTCGTGCAGGTCGCCGACGCTAGAGCCAAGGAGACGGGCGGACTCATTGAGTTGCTGCTGGTAAACAGCGGTCGTGGGTAGGTTGGACAGATCGCTTAGATCGCGGCGGGCAGCGTCGGAAATGGGACACGTCGGAGGTTGGTATTGAGGCAATGCTGTGGTTGATGATGAAGAGGCAGCTGGAACGCCTGAGCGATTGAGGAGCCTACGGGACATTGCGGGGGTAGGTAAAGCGTATGAGGGCACGAATGGGAAGATGACGATTATGAGAAGGTATTGCAGAGGCTCAGCATCGTGATGTTTCTTTGTCTTGCTTGGCCGTTGATGGTCTTGGCGTTGAACTGCACAGCGAACATGTGCGACGCGACACGACACAACAGACGACGCGCACGTGTAAAACAGGATGCGGTCCGTAGAGTGGGGGACAGAAGTCTCACCCTACCTTACCTTATCGGGAAGCCGGTATGTACTAATAAAAAATTCGAGTCGGCCATTTCGATCCGGGAGCTTGAATAATAGTATCGTTACCCCTTGTCATACTCGTCTATGGAATATTTACAGAATTCTAGAGTAGGCTGCTGTATCCTGGGCATTTCATGTGAATGTCGCTTGCATCGAGCCCTGTGTCCCGTCCGGACACTTTGCTACGCGCCAGATAGCCTGGTGTTACGGGGCTCAACGGCGTCTTATTTACAACCCCCCGCTTGCCACACATTTCGGAAGATGTGATATCCCTGTCACCACATGCCAGGGTCTAAACTCAAAGACTCCGCCGATCTGGCTGGGAGGCGCGATTTTTGTCAATCAGGGTCCCTCCCTTTCTCCGCAAACTTGGGTGGCAACCGTCATCGATTAAAGGGCTTGATGAATCTGCCAAGTCAGCCAAGTCAGCCACTCTGATAGAGGCGTGCAGTCACTGTACTATACTGCACGACAGCAGCAGGCACTGCGACAGCAGTCATCAACAGCTTCGAGGAGAGCAGAGAAAGGCGCCAAGGAGACTTTTCTTTTGTCTGTTTCAACAGACTAATATTCCGTCTCCACCACGCACATTCTCGTGCTAACTACGTACTTAGATTTTCATCCGGCCACACATTTGGACATGCTGCTGGGGCCAACGAAGCTGCGAACTCCCACCGGGCAATATAAATATCGTTGGTCACTCATCTCGATGTCTCGATACGTTCGGCCAAGAAACCAACGAGGGTAGCTTCATCGAAAATCAAACAACGTGGGGACCCCTTTTTCTGTCTCCGATACGTGTGATGCACCGGCGGGCGGCTTGATCGAGGTAACAAATGCTTGGACCCACGCATCGATCGCACCGCAAGTCATCGAGTCTAAACACCATCCAAACTATCTCGGTTCAACCATCGTGCATCGGTTACAGCATCGGCCGTACGCAGCGAACGCGAGCCTAGACTAGACGCGACACGTATTCCTTTAGCGAGAGGACCAGCCCAGGCCGTGACAACAGACTGCAGTCAGCCTGTTTTTATTCAAGTCATGTCAAAGTCGTTATCGTCATCACCTTGATCGCGATCATGAAGACCCGCAGCAGAAACAGTAACATAACCAGTCGCGTTCAAGTTCTATTTTCAGCAAGTGTCATTTGCAGCAGTCAAGCCCCAATCATTGTGGTCTCGATTGGTGAATAGGGAAACATCAACAGCTGGTTAGTTAGTGTAAAGAAACACTGCCGACCTCAAAGGGCACATTCTATGCGCCGATCTACAGCAAAAGCACCTGTACCTCTGAATCTGATGGAAACATCCACTGGATTGGGATGGAATCCAACCAATCCGGCTAGTCGGAGCCAGACGCAGCGGGGTCCCACCGAAGGCCCCGATCCCGGGTCCGGAGGGTCTCGCCGGCGATCTCACCAGCTGCTCGGGGGCATGACCATCGAAGCTACCGACCATGCAACCTCCCTTCTCTGCATGACTGCATCGCGATTGTCCACACCACACGCCCCTCCGCCTTGATGGTCTGGTTGAAACACTGCGGATTTCCTCTCAGCAAGAGGCATTGATAATACCGTAAACTCTCAACAAATTGGCACAGCAGTAGGGAGACGACTTATGGGGATATTAGATATAGATCTTAGGTATCTTCTAATTTATTGTCCAGAGCAGGGATTCTGCAACTCCAACTCCACCTTCCTGTGCCAAATAGTTGAGTGTATGCGGTAACCTAACCACACAGGCCAGCTGCCAGAAGGCGTGCTAATAAGTCCACGCCGATCATCTTTAGCCACGCCCCTTTCTGCGCCCATCTTGGTTCGGTTTGCCTCAGGGTCCATTTCGATTTGAAAGCTCCAAGCTCCGCCTCCGCGGCTCCGAGTCCACCTCTTCCATGCCCTTATTACGCCCTGTCTAACTGTTCATACCGCCTGGGCTTGCTTATGAACTTACTTACTTACTTGGCTGACTGCGTCTGCATCTGCGTCTGCCTCTACACCTCACCTCTCCTCGGCTTGCGTCTCCCGTCCTACTACAACCAACCATCTGACCATATATCCAACTCAACCCTGTCTCCGCCTGATACGATTCCTGATACTACCTTACTCCATCCTACCTTCACCTCGTGTACCTCGTGTACCTCGTGCTACACAACGAGGAATACCGACGTATATATCACCTCACTCTAGCCTCCCGTTGCAATGGCAGCCTCAATGCATGCTCTCTCGCCCTCGCTAGCTCTGGCCTTCTCCCCATCGCGGCCAACATCCCCTCTTAGTCCCGCCATGGTGTCTAGGGCTGCGCCCACCATGAATCCTTGGGAGATAAACGCACTCAACGTGAGTATCCATCAAACTCTGTTTTCAAAACCCAACATCCACTGACGCTTTTGTGGCAGTACGAGTTTCCTGAAGAGGACTCTCTAAATGCCGACGGCACCGTAACCTCAGCTGGCACTTGGCGTCGGGTTCAAGATCCTGTCATCTACCCTGGCCTCTATGCTCCAAGTGGCATCGATATCATGTCTGTCTTGGTGAGTTGTTTTAACAATACTGGAAAGCCTAGTTACTAACCACCTCCAGTTCCGCGTCATGAGTCGACCAAACCCCCAGGTCGTTCTTGGCCCAGTTGACTGCTCTGTTGCCATTGTTCTCTGCGACATGCTCCAGACCGACGCTCCCATCATCTACGTTTCCGAGTCCTTCTCCGAGCTAACTGGCTACTCTTCTCCTGAGGCTGTCGGCCGCAACTGTCGCTTCCTGCAGGCACCTCCAGGAGAGGGCTACAACGCTGTTGCCAGAAAGGGCTCAGACAAGGTCGCCATTTGTCGGATGGGCCAGGCCGTGTTTTCTGGGCAGGAAATCCAAGTGCCGGTAACTAACTACAAGAAGCATGGCCAGCCCTTCAATAATCTTCTCTCTATTATCCCAGTTCCCGTCGACAGCAGTGGCTCCCACTATTGTGTTGGATTTCTTTGCGAAACGGATTGAGGGGATTTATCGTCAGTAAGCTGAACGAAAATCATCGACGAACGACCATCACGATTGAAGACTTGCTCTTCATCATCGACCGCTACCCACGATTCTTCAACAATGGGGCTCCGATCAGACTCGGAATCATATTCAACCAAACCCCAATTAAACTGTCAAACACCACGTACACGAGACGCTCGATATTCGCAACCGTTCCCGAATACTCTCTTCTATCGCCCAGTTCACACTTGTTCGAAGAAACCCATTGGCGTTAGGAATCATTCCTCCGGTTTCGTTGCTTCGCTGCTTTAAGGCATTTACGAACATTTACGATACCCCTTGCATTTTCATTTTCATTATTTTCATTTTCAGCGGCCTTGAATCATGTTATTAGAAGCACTTTGAGGTGTTTGAGTTGCCATTTCAAAGAATGGGTAACTTGTTTTTTTGTTTTCTTTCGCAAATCCAGCCTCGCTCTTTTTGTCTTCATGTCATATTATGATGATTCACGCCCATGG
Source organism: Fusarium buxicola (assembly GCA_014899095.1). Taxonomy (NCBI): domain Eukaryota; kingdom Fungi; phylum Ascomycota; class Sordariomycetes; order Hypocreales; family Nectriaceae; genus Fusarium; species Fusarium buxicola. Next base: position 8,137 of record JAAVUK010000100.1, on the reverse strand, counting down.
AAGACTCGGATCCAGATCTTGGCAGGAAGTCAGGTTGAGCTACAATGCTCTTGGGGCGTAAACAGGAATGATTTACCATAGAGGCCGCTTTCAGGCATGGGGGTACTTTGGGCGCTGGGACAGGGCTATTGGGTTTCTTTGAGATTTAAACAAGATATTTTGGTCTTGCCCACAAGCTGTGGGGACGCAAGAGGGGGACTGGACAAGAAAGATTATTCGGAATGCATGGAACAGACGATGGGCGATGGAACTGCCGACCCATGACCATCTTCATGATCTAGGAGAATCAGACTTTAGTTACCAATCAAGATTCCTCATCCTCAATTTCGGCATTACTGATCCAAACTTCGACCCACTGTGCCATGTGTCTCTGCAAACTTGACAGACCAGGTTGTAGTTCTATCGCAACCCTGCATATGGGTCTCTCGATCTCACACTTCCCTGTCATCCAGCACGATCGCCAGGGTCGACCATGTAGGAGCGCTACCAGGGAGGCTTGAGGTTTGATGAGTTCACTCTCAGGAGGCAAGGGTGAGCCGCGATTTCTCAACGGCTCGAAGTGCAGGGCTGCATCCTCGGCATGTCTCATTAAGGGCATTCTCCTGGCTATGTACGGATACGTACTCGAGGTCCAAGAGTAGCCTAGGAGGAACTTGACGGCCACTAAAACACCGCTGTACATATTGCTTTGTCCGATGATATTCTCCGACTCGGAGCCGGGCATGGATCATCTTGGCCGGCCGCTGCAGTCCAGAAGCTGGCTGTTTCATCGGGGTAATGGTCATTGTCACAGACGCAAGGAAACAGGCAACATCGATTGAATTGGCCCGTGTATCTTTTCTCGTAACTTGAGTGTTTGCCCATTTTCCTCCGCTTCTCTATTCCAGTGGACTTGTCTTGTTCCTTGTAGCACCAAAAGCAAAAGAAAAAAGGAAGAAACGAAACGAGAGTTCCTGGAATACAAAATCCACCAAGAGCTTATGACATGCCCGCTGAGTCGATGCCAGGATTTGTTTGCAACCAGTTCTGGCCGTCTCGATTGATAAAAGAGCCTGTGGACTGGCGACGGGGGAGTCTCCTACTCTTCCGCGTTTATGAGGTCCGCATGATCGTAAACTTCTACCATGGGCTGGTTGTCTTGCGAAACAATGTTCTTGTCGAACATTGCGTCAACAAGTGCGTGCTCAAAACACGGTTGACAGGCGTCAATATCGGAGGCGCCGGTATGATCGTGAGGGAGGAGCATCACTCAGATACTTTCATGGTTCTTGATGGTGAAGAGGTTAGGCAGCTCGAGAGCGTCCAATGGCTCTATGCTTTGTTCAGCTAGATTGCTTCTCGTCAGCATCACTTCCTGTAGAATACTCCATGGCCATGCATATGTACCTTGGGGTTCTTCGAAATAAGGTCTACAAGCTGGCGGCAGCATAATGTCGTATGCCGGTTGCTGCTCAGGGGAATCGGAAGTCCAGACAGTGGGACGTATTTCACGAGGGTTTTCGCTGTTGGGCTGCCGGATCATAACTTGAGTCGAGCCGATGGACCTGAGCTTGCCTGTAGACGATCCTCCACTTAGTGAGGGAGAGGTGGTCTGCCAACCTTCACATGCCTCTGAGAAAGGCCAAGGAGAGCACTGTGGTGTTACAACGATAGATCCGGACGTTTCTTTCTGTCGACTGGCCGCGAAGAGGGGATTCGATAAAACAAAGGGTCGGGCTGAGAGATCAAAGTACGGGAGCTCGATGTGCAAATTGGCAGGACTGAGTGTTTGGCGTGGAGACCGACAGCCTCATCAGATCAAAGCAGGATCACGCAAAACAGGCGCTGAAAGATACATAGGAGCAACCACGGGAATTTAAGGCTTCAACATAACGTAGGTATACAGCCGCATGCAGTTCTGTGTCTGCCCAGAGGGGGCTGATTCTATGCACTCATGCTTCATAGCCCCAACATTCAGGGCTCGGAGCATCCTTAAAACACCAACTTTTGAGACTGGATTGATTCAACGGAATCATTGACCCGATCTGGCCTATCGGATTGCATGTGCTTGAGCACCTGGTTCTTCCCGAGATCTGGAGGATGTGTTCTGAGTGCCTCGGCATCGGTCGAAGAACGACATCTCTCAATTATCCGTACAGGCTTGCTACACATAAAGACCAAGACACACACAGGCTTTGAATATTGATGCAAAAAGGGCTGTAGCTGGCGATTAGGTGTTGTTTCGGCGAGGCAACATTCATGAGTGATCTGGACTCTCATGTCGAAGGGGTGGGCTAGTCCTTAACTGACCACTCGTGAGCTATATTGCCCGTCATTACAGTCGCAAGAGAGGATCTGTTCTCGTCTTTTATTGGATGCCATCTTGAGCCGCATAAAACCGAAGGCGACGGCATAAGGCCGTCAAGCTAGGCGAGGATATGGCACCAGATAGCCAAATAGAGCAGCCTGTTGGAACTAAAGATGTGCACTTTTGGTGGCGAGGTCGCCTCCCAGGGTATCTGTACCGTCTGGTCAAAACAATAAGCCAATGCCCGTACAGAGCTTAGTGCCGGTATGTCTGCAGACCTATGTACAGTACTGCCTCTGCTTCGACAACAGGCGGACGAATGGTGTGGGTGGAATTATATTCAGCCCATTCTCAAGCCACCAACATATCCAATGCAAGATGTCTTCAAGACGTGTATTTAGCCGGAAAGCCTAGCTACACCGCGGCGGGCACCAACTAAAAACTAGACAACGCTCACCTGGGCAATATGGGCACCTATTCACTCAGTGGTTCAGGATGATCGGTTTCCAGTACTGATTGGATGTTATTCTTTGACGCTCGAATCTCTTGACAAGGGCAAATCAGGCGCTGAACCTGGGATATAAATACGATTGGCAGTTAGTCGTAGTGACCTTGTATAGGCGTTCTCCGTGCTTACTGGTCAGGCGTGTGTGTGTTACACCAAAATCAACAACTCATCAGGTGGTGGGCCAAAACTGGCAACGAGTCTGCCGAAGGTAAGCAAGGCTTTGAGATCAAAGCGCCATTTTCCATTTCCATATCAAGCAAAGACGCCATATGCCATAGATCCCATGCAGGTGGTAGACGTAGCTGTGTGACTTTGCGAAGGTAGAATTGGTTCAAAGGACCTTAGGGTCCTGGCGGCAGTTGCCTAATGCAGTACGCACGCAATTCAGGTGGCGTCTATTTCCTCAGCCGAGCAGACCTTCTTCGGCCGAGGTCCGGCTCTGCCTCCTCTAGCACGTCCTCAGTCTTCACGACGCTCCCATTGGGCTCCTCTTTCGCCAACTTCGTACGCTTCTTCTTCTTCAAGGGTGGAGCACTCTCCTCGTCAGCATCTGCGGCCTTCTTCCGTGACTGCTTGGGTGCTTTGACGTCGGCCTTTGCTTCAACAGGCTCTTCCTTGATCCCGGGAACTGTTCGACCCGTCTTCTTCTGCACTCCAGGCGCGTAACAACTCGTTCGCCCGCCAACAGTAATGAAAGCCAATTTCTCTCCATTGGGCAGCTTGGTCGCTGTGCCCTTGGCGCCCTTGCCCCATCTGTAGTTGAAAAGCCAGTGTTCGGGGAACTGATCAGAGTCTCCAAGCTTGTCGACAGCTGTCTGGCAAACATAGCGGATCATTTCGTAGAGCGTGGAGATTTGTGAATCGTCAAAGTCGTCGCAATACTGCTCGGGATGGAGCTTGGCCTGGTATAGGGTTTCGTCTGCAACCCAGTTTCCGATCCCACTGATCATAGCTTGGTCCAGTAGGAGAGCTTTAATAGGAACATGCCGTGCTTTCATCTTGTTTCGGAGGTAGTCTTCAGTGAAGCGATCGAGGTCTACAACCGGATCGGGGCCGTTCTCAACAAGGGGTGAGTGCTTTCTGATTTGCTCGCCGGGGCAGTCGACAAGTCGGACGCGACCAAACCTGCGAGCATCTGTAAAGGCAACTTCCACTCCAGGGGAACCTTCGGTTTTGAATTGGAATTTCCAGAATTTGGGTGGCCATTGCTCGTGTTCGCCTTCCTTCATCTTCTTGTAGTAGTTTGTGTATGCCGTCTGCTCATCCTTGATGTGCATCCAACCTGAGCTCATTAGAGAACGCCCGCGTTAAGTTGGGGTTTAGTAATCGTTACCTGTCATGCCAAAATGCATCACTACATGCGGAGGTTTTTCCAGTGTTATCCTATACGTGATTGAGTGGGTGAGGCGTGCACAGGGTAGTTGTCGAAGCTCACCAGAAGTATTTGCCTTGGCTACCCGCAGAAACGATCTAAAGTCATCGATAACAAAGTCTTTGAGTAAATGAAGTAAAGACGACCTACTTGTTTCCCCTTCAAAGCAGCTTCCACCTCTTCGCCGCTTGTCCCAACCTTACCAAACACATTCTTGTCGTCCATCGCCGATGCGGATACAATCCGCTTCCCCACAACGTGAAGGCGCAGGAAGTGGACAATGCGTGCAACTGCGTTCGGTTCAGCAACCAATCCTCAGGGAACTGGGCCTCGAAACTGACCTTCTGCAATCTCAGGCATTTTGGCAGACTGTCGAATGTGAGTTATAAGCCTCAGCTGTTAGACAAATCGCAAAGCAAGTCTCGTAGCGTTAGCGACCTAGGCTTGACGCGACAGAGGGTCTCTTCCAGGCGCGAGATCACGTGATAAACCACTCCAAGATGGGTATCTAACAGCTTCGCACTTATTCCCTTAACATGATGATAAAGAATTTAGATAGATGCTCCGAGACATGTGGTTGAAATAGAATCAATTAAGCACTACCTATGTATCTCTTTTAGCATGGTATTATCGTTCGATAATAATCGCTTGGGTGTGTTCTCTCACCTATTCACCAGCACCTGGTAAATGAGGTGTGGACCACCTGTTAGCCGGAGGCGGAAGATTGTAGAGCCGACCTCTCCACTATTGGGTGCATTTTGTTCGCTTTTTTCCCGCGAAAACTTTCCATCTTCTCACAAGCTCTTCCACCTTCACCAACAAAAACAAAGAAGCTGAGGTATGTTCTGAACTCGCAGTGCTTCGCGCTGCTCTTCCTTTCCTTCCTGATGACACATCAAACCATAAACAAACTAGAGTCTTTGACCCAAATGGGAATGAAACCTCTGTTTTGCACGTCAGTCTGAAAGACTACAATGACGCGCTCGTTCTGGCTTTTCAAGCATTGGACTCGTGCTGACTGCTTCACAGACCTCTCATCACCAAGCGGTGGATCATTGCGAGGATGATCAAGCTTCTCTCAGCACCCAGCATGGGCTGAAACGGTACGTTCGGATCCTCAAGCCCCCCAATCTCCTTATGATGATCAATTCTTTTACAATATACGCTGGAAATTACCGGCTGAGATTATTCTTTGACGATATTAAATGGCTATTTCTGATGGACCCTTTCAATATGCACTTCTGTTATCACACATCAAGTAGCTCTCGCTAACATGCTTGAAGGTTCTTCATTAGCAAGGTATGCGACTAGTCCCTCGACCCTTCCCTCGACTTCTATGATGAAGCGGCACTGGGCTCCGAATCATACCCCATGAGCACGAAAAGCCACTTTGCGGCAGGCCTAGAAAACCTCGCCCACTGACTAGTCACGCTCGCACACCACTCACTGGATGTCATGGAGCTACCGAGGCTAACAACCCTCGAGTGCCAGCGCTCAGAACACAATCTATCAACAAGCTATGGTGATCCCTCTTGCTTGAGTGTCTACCTCAATTGTAAGTGTTTGCCACGTCTCTTCTCATTTCGCATTGTGATGATACAGATGACGAGTCTTATCCGAGTTTTCGATGCAGACACCATCTTACTTTTATACCATTCATGCCATTACCTGATCCGCGCTATGTGCACAAGCTTATTGAAATCAGTTTGTGATTTGTGCTGACTGAATCACCAGGCCACTACAACGTGAGTTTCCGACCGATCCCATCCGTCATTTCAGATCATCGTCTCCCTGATGAATCAAAATGAAAACGACAAGCATATGTCTGAGCTTCGCGCAACGACGACAATTCATTTATCACCTGAACGAGATGCTTCATGCCACGTCAATGCAGTTCTTTCAACGGCAGCAGCTGACCTGTCAAGATTTTCTCCCAATGAACTGATGGGTCTTGCATGACCTTTTCATCAAGGTTAGTTACTCTCACTTTACACACGGTTCGCATCCCTTAAATGATGTTACAATATCACGACGGTCAACGTAGCCATATTGCATTGACGATAACGCCTTGACAAGGCACTCCTTTCTGATTTTTTTTGGTTTATTTACCGCATTGTTATCTACGATACTTGTTGCGACGAGTCGCTAACATGTCGTTCATAGGTTGGCTATCAATCATGGTACGATCTGATCATGCAGCAGCTCTGTGACTGCTGGTTTATGATGTTCGCATGGTGGTGATCTTGTCAAGTGACAATTCTCCTCGGTGAAGACTGTCCGGGGCTAAGGCTTCATATTCATTGATCTAAGTCTGTCATCGTTAGGCCTCGTAGGCCCCACCTTCAGCGGATTATGCGCCTTGACGTATCTTGGGATTCTAAATGAGAGTCTTATTTCCGTGAAGTGGTAAGTTTAGCCAGAGATGCACAAACCCCGTAGTATATAATAATACAACGTATTCTTTCAGTCTTGAGACCCACAAGTGATATTTCAATCCCATGCCCGAGCCTTCAATAAACCCATTGGGGTGAAACGAGTGTGATCCAGTGATGATTTTTCTTGGTGTCCCCAAGCCGAGCTACTCACTTTCTAAACCAAAGGGATTGTGTTTGTCACGTTGCCAATAGACAACATGGACTTTGCAACGAGTGGAGCACGACGAGCAATACTAACAGGCATGCCAGTCATCCCTGGACAACTCCTTGAAAGCCAACCATGTGGTGGTGGTGGTGGTGCATGATACCCGCAGGACTCCCCTGCTCTCTCGAGACGGACATACTTGGAGCGCGCAAACCCGATCGAAACTCGCCATTGCGAGGAAACGTTGCTGGCTGGGGCATGTACCGCGACATCGAAGCCTGATAGGATGGCCGACAGTACTCGTGTGGAGGGCTGCTGAGGAAGGACGAAGGTGTTCCTCGGTGGACGGGCCAACTCGTAGAGTCGGGATAGGCTTGGAAGTGCATGTTTCTGCCGGCACTTGATTAACCAATTGGCTGACTCTTAGGGTGAGAAATAGCAACAGGGGAATACGCACGATGGCAGCATGTTTTGAGGAGCATGCGGGCTGCGAAACATGTCCATTTTCCCCCAGACTGGCCCTCCATTGCCGCCCTCGACCTTGATCCGCGGCTCAGCCCGAGTCCGCACCGGCAACTCGGTAGTCAGATGCCCATCAAAGTACGACGGGTACCGCGGAAGCTGTCCCGCCAAGTCAGGCAGGGGCCGCTGCTCAGGCGATGGCCGGCTCCCACAGCTCGAGGCGGGTGACGATGCTCCCTCCTCCTTCACGCTGCCCTCCAGAGGAGAACGCGGCGGAGAGGGCAGAATGGTTCTGTTTAGAGACTGACGACGGCGCATTTGGCGTTTCTTGCAGTTGTATTTGCCGATGCACCAGATGTCAAAGTGTTGGCGATAGGAGCGGATGCTATTCCCAAACCATCAGCAACATGATCCCCTTTTTGCAACGTTCAACTAGGAGCGAGTGGCCCATTGCGCTTAGCCCAGAAACTGGGAAAGGAAAGGAAAGGAAAGGAAAGTACGGAAACTCACGATGCTTCAAAGTTGTACTGCGTCTTCATAATCCCCCGTACATCCTCGAGCGTCCTCCCCTCCTGGATGTACAGCTTGGTGATTGTCCCGCGGTGCTCGTTCCAAGGCTTCGCCATCATCTTTGCTGGCGATGAGGCTGGAGAGTAAAGGATTTTTTTCGAAAGGGGGAAAAGAGGGAGAGAATTGGGCCCCGTATACCTATCTTTGTGTATATGTGCTGCTCCTTTCTCCTCTGCTTTCTAGCCTGGGACAATGACGGCTGGAGCAATGGCAACAATCTCGACGGGCATTGGGGTGCGACCACGAAATAAACTGGGTTCTCTCGTGCTTTCCTTCTTCTTCTTTTACTTGTCCGTCTTCTGATCCCTTGGCGGCTGTTGAGTTGAGTTGCGTTGTGGGTATAGGTATAGGTATAGGT